>JAYRCH010000931.1:0-27682 GCA_037179445.1 Phengaris alcon alcon
GGCTTACAATACACCAGAAAGAAACCCGATTTTTTGGGTTTCTTTCTGGGTGTATTGCGGACGGACAAAGCATACTAAAAAGAAAATTAAAACACGAATTTCTGGCTCTGAAAAGCTGCTTTAAGATTTCGTAACCAAACATTCTAATACACACATCAAAGGGCTCGTTAATCGGGCACAGAAATATCGATTACGATTACGTAGCGACAGTGAGAGTGCACAATCAGACTAGCAGGAGTGTTTCGTCCAGCCTATTAGGGTCAATCCACATGGCGCGTGAGTTGACACAATACAAAACTTTGCGCATTGCCGGTCTTACACGTCCGCTGCTTCGACAACAACGCGCCGTGTGAAAACTATCGTTATTTGTATACACTAAAGTGTTGCGGCTCCAGTGCTCGCGTTAAAGCCACGCTGAAGTAATGCGTCGCGTAGACTGGCCCTTAGGTCTTACCGTCGGAGATTCTCTTGGAGAGCGCTGTCTCCGCCACCGCGCCGCAGGAGGAGGGATGGAGGGGCGCGCGGCCCGCGCGGTGCACGTGCAGCGTCGCGCCTGCCAACCCACACACGCTGACTTCAAAACTCAACCATCACCATGTATCTACCCTACTGGGTCGATCGACGTAGACAAAATCGTGCTAAGAAAAAAATCAAAAAACTGTTGCGTGAGTATTATAAGAGACTCTCCTGCCTGCCTACGGTATTCACAAAATGCTCAGGTAAGCAGTGCTACATTATATTATGCAAAAAGTCACATCTAGGTAATTATTCTGTAAGTGCACAAAATATATTCGTTGTTAAACATGTCGAACTGCAAGAATAGAATATCTTTGTCAGGTTAAATAGTTTGAATTATTTTTTTAGATAAAATCAGGCAATAAAACTTTGTTAGATTTTATAAAAAAATAAATTTATTATTATATAATTAGGTGATTAAATAAAACTTTATTATTACTTGTTAAACAGTGGATTAAATTAATACGTGGAATTTGCAGTAGGGCCTGTTTCACAATCTACTGATAAGCGTCAGATAGCATAATTGGAAGTTTTGTCTTCATCGCTCGATATAAAGTAAACAGTGACAAAACTTCCAAATAAGCTACTTGACACTTATGAGCGATTGTTAAGCAGAGCTAGGCCCAAGGGCAAAGACTAAGGTCATGTGTGGTAAAAGTTTTTTTCCATTTACTACGGAGTTTCCGTAGTTCCTCTTTATAGTTTCGCAGTATCCATCCGTCTGTCTGTCTGTCCGCCCTTCTAGCTTCTGTTACAATGATGAAACTGATGAAAATTTGGTATAGTTCTAGATTATGTATAGATTTCGTTGTCGGAAATTGTTGAATAATAATAATTATATTTTAACAGAGCCATTTCCATACAATATGGAAATGGCTCTGTGGGGATGATTTTTTTCCATTGTACCCCATCGTGTGGGGTATTGTCGAATAGGTCCTTTTAAATAAAGCAAGGTTTCATACATGACTATTTTATAAAGTAGGTAAACCATTTTCGAGTCATCGGCCGCCAAAGTGGTTCACATGTTGGGCATTTCTAAAATATAAGAGATAGAAACTTGTAACTTTCCATGTTGATAGGTTATACTAAATACTCAGTAGAAAATATTTAATATTATATAATAATAATAATAATAATAATAATAATAATAATAATTTTGAGGCGAAATCGAACCTTTGGAGTAATTTAAAAAAATACCAGTTGCGCGTTGATAGTTACGGAACCGTCGTTAGACATATCCTGACAAGCTCTGGGTTAGGTTATTTCAGCTTTAGTTCCATTCACATTTTACCCTGGCTAAGATATCTGATGTGTATCTATGAAAGCTTTCTATGTGTTCGTCTTTATGTAAAAAGGATAACTCAAACGAAAAAAAACATTATACTAACTATTGTATCGAAATATTTATTTCTTTACTTAAACAATAATTAATAAATAATGATTTTGACCATTTTATTATAGTTGGTTTTGTATTGTTAAGGCAAATCGCCCCTTGATTTGATAGGTACTGCAATGGAAATACCTGTATAATGAGGCCGATGCAGTGGTTGCCACTTAACGTCTAAGCAAACTATCGATCGTTGTGTTTATCTCTTTCTCACGCAAGCTCTGGCAATCTTCAATTGTGCTTTTCGATAAAAATTTAAAATGTATAAGAAACCTTCGGATGTCCCCACTCCAGTCGCAGGTTTTATCGCAATTGTTAATTTTAACGGTTACGGCTCTAAGAACTCGAAAGTCTTACAGTTACGAGCCGCTACGTGCGGCTCGGATCGATATGAAATCCGCGGATTAGCCATTCATAAATTATTTCAACGTTAAAATGAAAACTTAATACAGAATGTGATATGAATAGATTTCAATTTGACGTCAGCTTCCCTCTTATTGTGGGATCTTTCGTATGCCTTTCATAAACTTTCTAATTATGCGAGCTCAATGAGGGAGAAAAGCGCCCGTTTTTCCGTAACAGCCACACAATAACCTTTTGAGTTGTCAACATAGAAAGAAAGCCTATTTATATTTTTCCGCTATGACGTTACACATATTGGAATATTTGAATTAGAATGCTTACACATTTCTTTACTTTACTTAATAATTTATATTTATGTAATGAGGATAAACCTCATTACATAAATATAAATTTTCTTGAAACAACTCATCTTCTTTCAATCATAATAGAATGTTCGTCCTTTACGTGGGCTCTCGTATTATACTATTCTTTATCGACAGATTTTACTTCAGATCTCGAATCAGGTAATATGCAAATGACGTTTTCTGATGGAATAAATTTTCATTTAGTATAAGCGCGAGGGTGGGGCGCCGCAAGAGGGGCTCGCAGACACAAGGGGATGTAAATTGTGTAAATGGTTACGGCATTTACAAAGAAATGGTAATAAACGGCCGGTTACAAGGAGAGCATAATATAACAGAGAATAATATGGGCTGCAGTAACAATAAAATTAAGGTCATTAGTATATAAACTAGTTCAGGATGATGTGTAATCATGAACAAATATTAAATTTGATAAAAGTTTAAAATAAATTTGTTTATTTGTACCCAATACGTGAAAGCGCTTAAAGGATTCGTCTATATAATTCGTACAATTGTACGATGCTCAGAAATTTCTTGTAACTCTTAACAACAAAGGAAACATCTTCCAGTTTTGGTTTATTTAACTCCGACTGCTTTGTGAATATTGTTACAGTAGGACCCCCTTAGTGAATATTAAACATTCTTGTACTGTGAACATTCTCAATGAAATAAAATACTCGTCTGTCTAGGTACGAGGTAGAGATATTGCCTCAAATTGAATGCCCCTGTTGTTTAGCAAGCCTTTGTGAAAAATAAAAGATTTAATCTTGAAATAAAACGTTGTACTTTGTAACTATCTAGGTATTACATAATTTGTGTTGGTTTTTTACACATTCGAACTTTAAAATGGAAAAAATATATGAGTAAAGTGGTCGGTCTTTAATTATTTAATGATTTAAAACAAGTAACATGTGATAACAAGCAGTAAATGCCATTTTTTATTAATTAATCAATGTTTCGTTGATTAGTTAATACGAGCACACTCTATATATTTGGACCTAAACAAAATAAAAATTAACCTACTAAGGTTTAATTAAATCATAATATAAGTATGATGTTCCTTTGTCTAGTTATCTGTGTGTCTATGTATGAATAGGCTACGGAACCCCATAAGAATTTTCTCTCCCGTAAAATAATTTATTTTTTATATAAAGATAATGCAATTTTAAAATATACTTAGTGTATAGGCGAGTTTGGTTTGAAAAACCTAAAACTCTTATTTTGAGGATGCATGTAAACTTCTTCATAATTGACAAATAACAAAATTTCCTATTTCTATTTTCATGCATAAAATGCAAAGCAGTGTTGTGTGCTTACAGACATTTTATATTATTTATATAACAAAAAAGATATAAAGCTTTTCCATTCCAATTCCAAGAAGCCATTCCAGTAAGAGAAATTCTAACTTGGCTCGTATATTCAATGATAACTGTGGTACCGCGCACTATGATGCTAACGAACGAACAGGATATTTAAATGCATTCTTGTAAATCAATATCCCCTATCGAAATATCTAGCTTAGCTTTATTTACGCCAAAAGCCATCATAACTCGAGAAGCCATTTGGTAAACAAATGTGGTATGTGAAGCTCCTGCTTGCGATTTGTAACGATTGGAAGCGTTTTCTACGCGGGTGCATTTTATTCAAAAAGTGGAAAAAATAGAAAGAAACAGAAGGTAAGTTGATCGTCAGCAAACGTGTGGGGAGCTAGGAGGACGTAGCCCGCTCCGCCGGAAGCGGCCGGCGACAGTGGCCCTACGTCGTCACCTCAACGCATTTCGTGTATTCACAATATTATGTTGTTTTGAAGTTCATACTAATAAGGATGAATAGTAAGAAACGCAGCAAAGTTTATCGACTGTAACTGTCATGCCATAGTGCCCTCTAAAAGATGAAGAATAGAACCTTGAAAGCAGCTTTTCCAACAATGAAGTAGACAACAGGCATGGTCCCCGCTCGACGTACGATTATCTACGAAACAGGGCAATAAATATGTCGCGTTATATACATTAAAATATTCAGTTTGTGGTAGCAATTGTGATGTTTTATTGATGTTTGCTCCGAGTACAGTAGTGAAACTCTTGTGGGTCTGTAGATAACGGTATATCTGGAAGAATCGGTTAAGTGTAAGAGCAGTAAAATGTTTTATTTTAAGCCTCGTTCCGGGAAAATTTACGAACGAATAAAAAACGATTAAGGCCTGAATGACGTTTGTTCAGCATCAGAAAGGATTATTTTTGAGTAGAGGGTGGTGCAACTAATTTAGCAGTAAATCGTTTTAAATTATCTTTATATTGGTATAACTAGGATGTGCTGTTACTATGGTTAATTTTCGGTTAGGTATTTTGAGTAGTTTATTTTTGTTGTGTGTTAAGTACGACATACATAACAAAACAAATGTGTACAAGCTAGAAACACGACTATTCGGAACAGTGAGCATAATTAAAGTTCAAAAGTGGGGGGAGGTGCGGGCTCACCGAGGTTCTCCGCGCTGGCGTTGACGTCGTAGCGGTGCGCGGGCTTGGAGTGCGGCGCGGGGGAGTGCAGCGACGTGCTCTTGTGGCGGCGGATCGTCGGCAGCCGCGACACAAACGACGCATTGTTCTTGAATGAAGCACTCATCACTCGGCTGTCAAACAATTAGAGACGTTATTCTTTTGTGTCTTTTTTATGTTTGGCCAATTATGCACCCTTTTATGTTGTTTTGATTTTGCGTTTTACGATTTTTATTATTACTCAAATTTTTTTTTAACGTAAATTAGACTTATTGGAAGTCTAATTTACGTTAAATATTATGCTTTATTTGTGCGCTTTTATTTAGACACAAACTAGGAAAGCTCTAAAGTTATTCGACGCATGGCACTCGGTAAGGAACTTAGATTAGGTACAAGGGGAAATTTATCACCGAGGACTAGGCCTCCTATTGATTTAAGAGCAGGTTGGTGCGCGCCAGTTAGCCGCCTTCGCTATCAACAGATTGATATGGCTCGTGGCCGTGTTTTGAAATGAAAATGTTTGTTTTACAGGGAAGGCACTACTAAATATTAAATTTAGTAGTGCCTTTTTTTCAAACACAATTTTCCACGCTACAGTTACTGATCTTTGCAACAATCTTAGATTTACCTCGTCTGTGGACTAGGTAGAGGTACTTGGTGAATTTTCCACGTAGCTATGCTCATGGAGTGCTCGTCGGCGGCGTAGCACCTCCACAGAGCTTGTATGAGAGTGGCCGCCGGCTGTCGTCGCCTGATCATGTGCTTCTGTCGCTGTTGCTGTTGAACTTTCAACGCGAAACCTGACCCTAAAATACCCTGTCGACAAAATTTTAAACATTGTAAAACTTACGTTTGTTAAAATAACGGGCATAGAATATTTTCTACATTTCACAAATTTTATACTCGTAGTGACCGACAAGTGATGTAAAAACGCATGTATTGTAAGAGTCTACGTTTAAAACAGTAGGCATTAAGTATTTTGATATAATTAAGATCAAAATAATTTTATAATAGCTATATATAGAACAAAAATATTGTTATAAATTATAATAATTATTATAGCTGCATCTAAAAAAACAATGCAATGCAGTAATTGACGTCTACTAGGTATTTAAAAGTCAATATATTTTAGAAGTTATAGTGTTAGCACATGTACGGATTTGGTCCGGAGCAGATCACGGATTTGGTTGCCAACTTAGGGGTTTGTCCCTAAAATTACGGAAAAAAATCCTCTAGCGGGAAAATTTTTAGGGTTATTTTTAGAGTTTTTATATTTTCTGTTTCTAATTAAATTAAGCTATTGAACTGTTATATCGAGTTACGATTTGAAATGTCAACCTGTAGACTATAAACTTTTGGAAGTGTAAAGGATACTACACGGGCAAAATAATATTACAGAACATTTTTTTTATTTGTATAATAGTTTATTTAAGTTGGGGAGAAATATTTTTGAGAGTTGGAACACTGTACAAAAATCGGAATGCACTGTAAAGAGAACTCTGTGCTAATAGAGCTGAAAATCAAACCCACGAGTGTCGTGCTGTCATAATGATTTGCTCCAGACCAAATCGGTGTAAGCATTCTTAAAGCAATAAAACGGACTTATAAAAAGTTTTGAAAAAAATAACTCTTTGTCAAAGATACTTTGATATTTCCAACGTAACACTAATTTCAATACAGTTAGAGATGGTTAGAGTATTCAAAATGATTGCTTAATCTATACAATACTGTAGAACAGAAAAAAAATACAACATAAAGAAAAGAACAATATTTAAGAAATAAAATATGTCAATAGAGTTGGTTGGCGATAAAAATCTCCGATAAATGACAGCCGAGGCTGACACAGTTGCAGCGCGAGCGGCCAAAATGAAGCTTCATATTTTCCTTTCAATAGGATATTATAATAATTTTAAAACTTTATGTTGGCAAAAACGATTAATATTTCTGTAGCATTAAATAAGACTTATCGACTGAGTCTAGTTGTTTAAATATATTGTGCGATTTGCTCTTATTATATTCCTAATGAAAATGTAAACACCGTTAACTATATTTTAATTTACAATAAACAGTAGGTCAACAATAGTCAGTATGTTTTGCTAAATGAATGTGTTTCACATATTAAAATTGAACATAAAAATGAATAATGAAATGATTTTCAATACGTATGTCTGTCTATCTTCCTTCAATGCCAAAAAGAAATTTGGAACGGGTTTAATCTCATGCGATAATTTTAGGTTAATTAAGCTATTGGGACAATAGTAAAAGTTATTTTGCAACCGTTTCATATAATTTCCCGAGGGCCTAGCTAGATCGATTATTCACCGCCAAAACCGCACTAAATTTCATGGTAATTATTGAAACCGTTTCCGAGATTCACATTATAAATATTTAATAAATATACAAGAATTGCTCGATTAAAGTATAAGATAACATTGCACGTGCAGGACTTTACTTGTGTCAATGTAATATGAACTGCGGATGACAAAAAAAGTGCATCCAAAGGTGAGCAAAATGAGCCAATACCTATACTGGATTGGATAGACTCGGTAAGGGTACTCACAGCAGGAAGGGCGAAGAATGATATTCCTAGTAACGCGCAGAAAGATGCTATAAACTTGCCTTGCCACGTCTGCGGTACCATGTCGCCGTACCCCACAGTGCACAGCGTGATCTAAAACAAAACCACACTGAGTACAACTCGCAGCAGTCTTAATGGACTTATATATTAATTCAATCTGCGACACAAATGCCTAAATTGCAAACTTGAATAGACCCCGATACCGCACAACTGCACAGCTGTCGGTTTACAGTATGCGGCTTATTATTGCACTACTTTGTTTATCTATTCTCTGGCTTCATTAAAATAATTTTTTTGAGAACAACCATTCTCTTTCCCTCTTCAGTGTGACAAATTATTACGTACTGTTCTGAAGTAAATGATACACAACTGCGAAGCTGTGTACCTCCTTTGTTAATAGTTTGTGTCTTGATTATATTAAATAGGTACTTATGCCACATACGTAGTTTTAATATAAGTAATTGTTTTGGTTGCGCAGTCATGAGTCACTTATAAACCTATTCACAAACAATGCTCCGGATTTTTGGATAGCGTTGAGTTAATTTCTACTTATTTAATATGGAAATAGCTGGAAATTGAGTGTGAGCTTTCAATTTGTGACAAATTGATTTTATTCAAAAACAGTTGTATTTTGCTTTTGTGCTTTTGTTGACTGTGTCTTTTTCAAAGTGCATATTATTAGTTATTCATTATTTAGGTATTAAAACTATGCCTACATAGTACATATGGTACGTTTCAAGGAAAATAAAGATACTTGAATAATACTTACCACCCCCACCATAAAGCTTCTGCAAAATTCTTAAACTTAGTGTCGGCGACGTCTTTTCCGCCAAATAAACTAAAAACGACGCAATATCAGCCCCAGGAAACCAATGTACAATGTAGTTATTAATTCCTGAAAAGAAAAAAAGTATTTATAAGATAGAATGAAAATTTTAATACCTATGTATTTAAAATATGAGGTTTATAATATTACTGAATTTAGAACTATGACACATCATTATGTGTCATAGTTCTAAATTCATGTCATAGTTCTAACATGATAGTCTAAACGCGTAAATTGCGCGAGTGTATTACCTACTGATTATGTGTTTAGATTCACACACGCTATCATATATTTACTGGCTTTATTATATGTGACCTATATAATAGAATTGTATATTTTTACATGACAAACATAAAACCTTATATTTACATTAAAAAGGATTTTTTTAGATAAAATTGTAGCGGATCTGTGTGAAATCTGAAACTGAATCACTGCCAAATTTACTTAACTTGATATGGCAGTTCCTATATAATCTATAATTTGGCCTCCGTTAGATAGGCCCTCATCAATAACCGTCAAAATGATTTAATTTGGAACTAAGAGTATCTAACTAACGGCTGTTTCTGAACTGTACTAAATATTGCCGGAGCTCTATTAATACGTGCTCCCTCACCTATGCATGATTCAATTGATGATATTTAATTAATTAAATTAAACCTAATGAATGATTGCTGTTGGTATTCTGGCACAAAAGTGAAATATAGGAGTATAACAGTTACGTTCCAAAAAAACGTTACTTCTCGCTGAATAATAGAAGAACGATAGCGCACAGGCAAGCTAGCGGCGCGTAACCGCCCGCCCCGGCCTACCTAATCCGCACCGGTGTCGGTAACAGTGTCGCGAGTTTCCCAAGATTATCACGAAAGAGCGGAGATGTTTTATCCTATCTTAAATATGCGCCACTCGTCTAAGGAATTTTTCACTTAAAAATCCAATTTATGCCTGATAGAACAACTCAAATAATATGTGGATACCGTAAAGTCCATTATTTATGATGACCTTAATTTCCCGTCAATGTAGGCAGTTCTTCTATCCTTTAGTTAAATATACCCGACTTACGTAATGGTTTTAAATGCTAAATGTACTTAAGTAAGCATTGGAGAATCTTGGAGCGTAAATTCATTAACCTAAATTAAATGGCTTATTCTTATAACTCTCTGTAATACGCTTTATTAGGGCTTATTACGCCCGAATTCTTGCTGGATCTAGACTCAAGTATTGATTCGTTGAATTTATTAAATGTCTAATATCAGAGCTCTTTAGGTACGGAAAAAGTAGCAGTAGAGCTTAAACGTACAAGTTGTTTATTAATGAACAATCTTATACAATAGCATTGTATAATATTGTTCAGCCTGTTGTAGACATACCTAGGTATATTCTATATCTGTAGTCTTATAGACTACAGATATAGAATATAATATAATATATATTATATGTTATATTATTCTTATATATATTTAGATATTATTATTATTAATATATATAATATATATTATAATATATATTCCGTTTGTACATTGTACTGATAATAATAATTATGAAGTTTTATCAATTTAACTAAAATTCAACGTGCGATACTTTTTTACGTTATCATCGATTACTTATTGTTTGTATAGAATCTTTTCAAAGAGATCGTTTTAGTGTTTACGGAATAGTATTTGCTCATCCAATATCCTGAAAGAAAACAAAAATGTGAATTTCGTTTTATTTGTTCTCTATTGTGATCGTGATTTAACCTTAGTTTGCGAGTGAAGATATTGAGTCCCGCCTTGTATTTATATCTACTTTACCGCCGAAGGAAATTGCCGTGAGTTCCGTTATGCCCGATCATCGTTCCGATGCAAAAATTGTATAGGCGAAGGACGTTGATATGTAACTTTTCATTAATGATACTGCGCTAAATTAATACGGCAAAGTAATAATGCATGTTTAGACTGTGTTAGCCTACACATTTCTAAGTTAATAAGTTTTAAAATGCATCCTACTACTATTATAAATGTGAAAGTTTGTGAGGATGCATGGGATGTATGGATGGATGGAAGGATGTTAGTTACTCTTTCAGGCAAAAACTACTGATCGGATTCCAATAAAATTTGTTATGTTAGTAGTTTAAGCTCTGGATTAAAATAAAAAATACTTTTTATCCCGAAAAAGTACAGTGTTCCCGTGGGATACTGTAATGCAACAGCTAGTAATGTAATACTTTAGTATTCATTCGTATGATTAAAGTTAAAATCCTTCGAAGGTATTATTTAAGTAGGCGAAGATTTCATTGAACTTTTCCGATTATCAGATTGAAATAAAATTAAAATCTTTGCACCGACTACCGGGTGCTTTTGGCATCTGCGAGTTATGACGAGGTTTTCGTACGGGCAGGTTATGTGTTTTATGACATATAGATTTGATAAGTAGAATGATAATGAATAACACCGTATATAAATCTGTAGATAAAATAAAGTATCATTACTGTTTTTAAAATTCGAAATAAGAAATAGCAATTAGAATAAAAAATCTACTACATGATCCCATATTTCATACAATGATTCAGTTCATGAACTAAAATAGTGAATTATATCGGTACTATTGTTAGAAAATAAAACAACGAGAGCGCCTATAAATAGCTCTGCTTTTACTATGGTGTATTATGCACAATGCTTGTAACCATTTCGATATTTAATGGCAAAGAAAACTATCAGACATTCATCGAAGCAACAATTTACGGCAGCAGTTAACTAATAATATTTACGCGAAAGTTAAATTGATGTTTGTTATATAGTAACTGCTGAAGCGGCTAAATTAATTAATTAATGAATCAAAGAAATTATGTTAAAGACTTAAATAGCACGCATTTTTTATCCATTAAGTTTCAAAATCAAAATACAAACAGTAAAGTTCCTGTATGAGGCGATAGGGAATGATGCTGCTAAGATATTCGAATGATATTTAGATTGCGTAACATCTTGTTAGATAGACTGAATAGAAAAAATGACCTTGGCATGGTTTAAAAGCTTTTATTGTCGTTCAGGATTTAGATAATTCAATCGAATCGATTCGTAATAAAATCTAAATCCAGTAGAAGCTTTCTATTTTAATTATTAGCTCTACGATTTGAACCAGCTCCAGTCGTGATTACGCAAACGATGCGACTACGATTTTATGAAGCGAAAGAAAAATATTAAATCCGCAGCGGTTTCCATTACAAATCCTCACAGAACTTCTGCGAAGTTTTGTAATTGGCGTACTTTAAATGTTCGTGCTCGAAGTAGGCACATTAATATCCTACTATCTGCGAAATAAATGAACTCCGAATAGAGGTAGAACTAATGTTTTGTTGTTTACATAATCTGTATCAATAAATCATTCGATAATATACCTATGTGTATTTAAAGCAACGAGCCGAAGTATTTCAGTAGCGTAAATATTTTTGCGATAATGATTAATGTTAGGATAGCAACTCACCGCGCCGGGTGAAAAACTTGTTGGGCTATAAAAATATTTATGCTACGCGTCTTAATAGATGAGAGTATATAACGAGTGTTTACGTGAAATTAAAATTATTTCATTCATAATTACCGACTTAAAAATGTCGATTGAACACAGAGTTCGGAAATTTACAACACGTGCAGAACTTTTAGAAGCGATATACACAGGTAAGTAAGCATTTCAGTTTAACAATTATTAGGCTAAATATTGCTACAAACGCACCAATATTTGAGTATGAAACTGAACGTGAAGTAATATAAAACAATTAAATTGTCTTTGTCAGTGAGTTTTCATGAACATATAGGTCTAATGAATGTGTAATTTTATGTGATTGAATCTAATATGATTCCAAATGGCCAATGCTCAAGCACTTTTTGAAATATTTTACAGTGCATTAAATAAAAGCAGACAAACAAGTTTTTTTTAAAAAGGTTGCCACTTATATACGCTCACATAGCATAACATCTACTGCACAGTGCGAACAGTTGCTGCAATTATGCTAAAAGTTGCTGCACTATATGCGAACAGTTGCTGCACTGTAGGGGAGACCGGGGCTTGTTGACTATAGGGGTAGGTAGACTAAGCGGTACTGTAATAACTCGGTACTGTCACGTGTTTTTCGTCAACCAATCACGAACGTAGACGCGCCCCCGCGACCCGCTAACTTGTGCAAAGTGCGCTGACGCTGTCGCGTGGCGTTCGGGAGTGGCACTACATGTTTTGTTTTTGCTCTTGGTAAGTATTTCTTTTTGCTTATAGATACTTTATTTATTTTTGTGTCTGTTTTTTTTATGTGTTAAAACACAGTTGTTACTATGCCAAATGTAAATTTGATAGTCTTTTTCTATGTTACACTGAATTGATTTCATACTAGCACTAAGGTGTAGTCAAGCCACGGGGCTAAAATTTAAAATGTCGTAAGGAGCTGGTTGACGAAGTTTGCTCGGGGTAGATCGACTAATTAATTTACCACAATAATTAACCGAGTAAGTTTACTATTTTACGCCAAATTTGTATTTTTAGAGAGAACGAGGACGTATACAGTAACAGAGAAAAAAGAAAAAAAAAGAATAAGCAAAAGATTTATAGTTTATATTATTTATTAAGTTCGTTTTCTAAAAGAAGAATGTTTTAGTTTATAGAAGGTTAAGTATGTTGATTAATGTTTATATATAAAAGCAAGTATTGAATGTATGTATATACATATACTATCTCTGATGTTGATTGAAAGAATTATTACCATTTTTAAATTATAATGTTATATTTCTTGTTTCTTTCTCTTTATTATCGTGAATTACTATCTAGGTTGACGTATTACTATACTTATTATACTCAAACAACCCCGGACATGGGGTAGGTTGACCAAGAGGCAGAGGTTTAGAAAGTCGAATAAATAAGTATTGTAATGATAAAAATATGTATTAAAATGAATAATGACAATCGAATGAATGAATAATGACAATGAAAAATAACGGTTGTTAATCTGTAACAACCGTTATTTTCTTTATATTAATTCAAACATGCAAGATATATGAGCCAAAGCCAAAAGTTAGTCAACCATCCCCGGTCTCCCCTATGCGAACAGTTGCTGCACTATATGCGAAAAGTTGCTGCACTATATGCGTAGAGTTGCTGCTCTATATGCGAATAGTTGCTGCACTATATGCAAACAATTCCTGCACTATATGCGTGCAGTTGCTGCACTATATGCGAACAGTTGCTGCACTATATGCAAAAAGTTGCTGCACTATATGCGAACAGTTCCTGCACTATATGCGCACAGTTGCTGCACTTTATTCGAACAGTGATAAATGTTGCAACTAATAACAAGTTTTACTTAGAAAGTTACATAAAGTTACACTAAAAATGATTGTTTATGATACTTCAATAAAGTACATAATTGATTAATACAGTAATGTGCATTTATGCTCAAAGTTGGTTAAGTAAGTAGGTACCTACTCTATTATAAACAGGAAACTGGAAAAGCATTTAGCTCCATACTTTATACCCTCGCTCGGGGTGGATTTTGTTATAAAATATTTAAGCCGTGTTAAAGTTGTACGTAAAGCGTAAACAAAGTAGATAATTCAAAATTGTTTCATAATATATTTTCGTTATTATTGTTTACTTTATCTGCCTGCGTTGCTGTAATTTTTAGTCGTCGAATTTTAGAACCCCTTGACTTTATATCAAAAATGAAATTCGTAATATGTTCGTTTACTTTATCTTTTATATCAGCTATATTTTGATCGTTGCGCTATTTAAATGTTACTTTTTTTTCTGAGGTTTCGCCGTAGTATGTCAACAGCGGGTAGCGAAACGGTCATACATGCAATTATGAAAAAAATTGTTTACCTGTCTATGTGCGTATACAACAGATCCCAGCAGTTTCCAGGTGCCGCCGCGGCGGTCCATGCGCACCATGCGCAGTATTTGGAAAAACCGCAGCCCGCGCAGCGCCGATGCCGCGAACACCTGCCCCGAGGAGCCCATGCCCAGCACCACCATCGACGCCAGTATGGTGGTGACATCTAAAACACAACTAACTCATTAGTACCATCAGTATAGTAACAGATAGATTAAGAAAACAAAGGTAATGAGCTGCTAAAAATATACTTTCATCTAGATTTTAGACATCAAAATCAAACTGCTTTTCGCTTTTTATGAATATCGCCTACCAAATTACCTTAATTGCAACTTTGCTCAGGACTGTTGAATAGCGTTACCTAAAGCTTAAATCTATTTTTATTTAATTCAACAAGCTATTTATTTTAAGTAAACTTTCAATCATATACTAATGGTAAAAACATAAACTTCACATTACAATATTAAAAAAAAAAAGATATAAAAACTAGTTAACATAGCTAAATTATTATTTAATTTTCAATTAGACCCTATTGTCTGTTAAAAGCTTTTTTACTTTTGACACCGATCCCTTTAAACAGAGATAAGACGGACTCGACTTCAAGAGATTGAATTAGGACTTCGTCATGACATCCGGATGTAAGGCCAAATTAAAACTTCAAAAACGTCTTTTATTTTTCTTACCCTATTCTCGGACCTTTTACAACTTTGCGGGACGCTTTTGATTTCTCACATTGTTTGGACCAATAACAAAGAAAATTGTTTCAAACGTACAATTATCTTGGAGCGTACCATCCAAACAGTTTCGACAAACACGTTATTATCAAATGCTGGAACTGGGTTATCCTCGTAAACAAAAAGCGAAAGGTCAACATACCCATTGTGACAATTTTAGTACATAAAAATGTGACGGTACATTGTGTGACGATGTTTGACGGCTGTAGACGGCGGTAGTATGGCCTTAAGCGTACTCCCAGGGGGTAGGAATAGCGGTTACGTGACGCTCACACTCGGGAAACAAAAGGTTGACGTCAAATTATGAAGGCTTCGTGAATCTGATACAAACCATTCACTTGTAATTGTTTTTGGGAATTTATTTTTGACTTGGATGACCATAATTCGTTAACTTAAGAATTAAAAAAAATAGTTCTGGAGAAACCATTAACATAAAATATATTTATTTAATACAGTTACTTGATTTATCAATAAGTTTTCAACATGATACTAGCCTTATCGACACAGGAAATTTATTACACTAGAAATCTGTTAAATAATTTCAGATATTGATATCTTCTCAACAGTGCACGCCACAGGATTATGACACCGGGTATGCGGCGAAGTACTCGGTCACAAAAACTTTTTCGTTTATAGATTTTTAGCATAGCTACAGCCAAGCGACGGATCTCTAAGTCGAAACCATGCCAACAGAGCAAGTCTTAGATGTACTACTATTCATGTACATCTTCTACGGCAACGCAGACAAAACAGCGATCGATCGTCGCGGCGGAAGAAATTCTAATAAGTAAAATAATAAGCATATTTTAAAATATTATAACTACTCACCAGTCAGTCAGCTTCAATTTTTACATATTCAAGGTTCCGGTTACTTGAGATTACTATATCCCGATGTAAATTACTAAATAATATGCAAGGAAAACAATATAATTTAATCGTGTGTACACAACCACACAGCCAGTTATAGGTTTCATAACTTTTAACATGAAATTTTCAAGTTACATTATTTTTTTGCTGGTTTAATTGTTGTAACTCGGGTACACACCTTTAGACAGAATTTGAATCTTTTCACTGAATGACAATTGTGAGAACTTGTTATTTTTAATTTTTAATAAACACACATTTTCAACACAAACCTCACAGTCAAATAACATTTTAAAAAAATCAACTAACTCACTAGTAAAAGCAAATCACTACAATTATTATAGAATCTCAGTAATAAACTGTTAAATGTACACACTTTCAAATGTTAAAATGAAAAATCTTTTAAGAAAACTATAAATAAACTGGAGCGATTAAATTGTAAACAATGCTTATCACATGAAATATGCAATATGGCCCCCGCGAAACACAAAACGTTTCTTCTATTTAAACAAATAAAACCTTACTAAACAAAAATGCATAATGTGCATACGTGATTTATTAGATTTCCGACTATTCTTTTTACTCGGATTATAGGCAACGAATAATTTCCAACAAGCCAGTTCGGCGGTTTTCGGAAGCGATCGGATAGCCGAGATCGGAGAACCTGCCGCGGGACTTACCGCTATATAATCATGTCGATATTCATGGGTGTGTGCGTTTGCGAAGTATGAAAAGAATTACGAAGTATTACACATACATGCGATGATTTGTCCTGCAGAATGCACCGGCATGCTATGAGTTGCTATTTATAAAATATTAGGCGTTTTTAAGTTATTATGAATGAATGAATGAATGAATGAATGAATGAAAAACCCTTTATTGCACCAAAAACAAATAGGACACACAGAACATAGAAAAACTAAACTTATAAAAGCACAAAAGGCGGTCTTATCGCTACAAGCGATTTCTGCCAGACAACCTTTATAATCTTGACACATGTTTACATGTAATATACTGGTAGGTGGCTTTATAGACACGTAAAGAGAAAATTATTTTAATACACATTGTAATTTAAGATTTCATAATACTTTTATATGATTATACTATTTAGGTACACTACTTTATAATATTCGTTAATACATACACAAATACTTACATATCGTACTATAGAATAAATAAATAAATACTATTATTAAAAGTAGAAATAATGCATACAAATTATGGACTTATAGTAAAGATCACCATGGTAATTGTGACAAAAAATGTTCCTTAACTCCATTTTTAAATACGTGCAAAGATTGAGCGCGTCTTAATGAAATTGGTAATCTGTTCCACAGACTGACTGCACGAGCTGTGAATGAAGAGTCAAAAAATGTTGTATTTCTCGTAGGGGGTTTTAATGATATATTAGAATTTCGAAAAGATTTTTTTTTTGCGTTATTATGTTTTTTTTAATGAATTTATTTACTATTAATTAATTATTAAAGTCATCTAAAACGTACGAGTAATAAATACCGTGGGTGTTAAGTGTTAACCCATGTTAAAATGATATTTGACGTTGCAACAATTTAATATGGTCCTTACATTTGAAATTGGCGTTTTGTCGTACTGGCCACTTTGATCTCAAATATATCTTCTTTGGTTAGGAATTCCAATCTCAAATGTATACAGCTATTTACTCACGCATTTGTGTTTCGAAAACCGTTATTCATTTGTTTTTTTATCTTTTGATTTTTTCTGTGCGTCAGTCTGTTTACAAAATGGAAAACTTGAAATATCGTATTATTTTCGAGTACGAGTTCCACCGTGGCACCAGTGCTGCAGAAACGGCTCGAAGGATTAATGATGTGTATGGCGGCGGTATCGCAAAAGAAAACAGAGTGCGTTTTTTAAAACTGTTTTAATCCACTTGAAGGAAATTGCTGAAAAGTAGATCCTGTACGATAATCGGAAACGCTCATCGCAATGGCTGAACCCTGGCGAACCAGCCAAAGCCTGCCCCAAGCGAAAATTGACTAAAAAAAAGTTAATTGTGAGCGTTTAGTGGACTAGTGCCGGTGTCGTTCACTACAGCTTTCCTAAATCTGGCCAGACGATTTTGGCAAATGTCTATTGCCAACTGCAAATCATGATGGAAAAGCTAGCTGCTAAACAACCGAGGTTGGTCGTTTGCTCTAGAGTCTAGACCACTGCTGCTTCAGGACAACGCTAGACCACACACTGCACAACAGGCGGCTACCAAATTAGAGGAGCTTCAATTGGAATGTCTAAGACATCCACCGTACTCCCCGGACCTTGTTCCAACAGATTGTCATGTTTTTCGAAATTTGGATAACTTCTTGCAAGGGAAAAAATTCAACTCCGATGGGGCAGTCCCTTTGGACTGCCGCCTTGCTTTGACTGCCTTTGGAGCGCCTTCAAATATTTTATTGATTCCTGTCCGAAAGGTTTTGAACCTATGAGATGGCAAAAGTGCATAGATAGCAATGGTATATACTTTGATTAAATAAATATATAATGTTTAAAAATAATCGACTTTATGTTCCTCTTTTACAAAACGCCAATTTCATATGTAATGACCTAATATAATGATAACACGAAAGCAGTGCATTAAATATTAGCATCGGATTTTCCATAATCATTTTTATCAATGTTGTTTCATACTATGACATCAACAAGTGCAATTTATTTTATAATTGGTTGAATAAAAACTCATGAATATAGCATCGCTTTAAATGCCAGTATCAACACCTGCACGCTATTCATTTATTAAGTATTCCATTGGGGTATTACATTGCATACAACTCACCTATAATACAGAAAGGCCGCCGCAAAAATTTGAGGCGACCCATTGATCCTTGATATCGCGACCTGCATCCTGATGACCACAGCCTTCAAACAAATAAGTTTTAATTAGTAACATTTACTAGAGTGTGCTATGTATTCTATTTAGTGTTTCCCTCGGGCAATAGTGGTACACGATATAATAAATGGATCATAATGTCTGTCGTCTCGCATACATAATCATGTCCTTGTTTAGTCACGGTCCGTCCTGTGCATAATAACTTAAAGTTATGCATAGTTAACTTGCGGAGTGAAAAATTAAATAGAGCCGTGTCCGCTCAGAGCAGCCTTTACACAAAGTGCTTTTAATAAACTAACCTTATTAGTATTGTCATTTTAGAACAGAATGTTATTATGACCGTACATAATACATACTATCTCTATTAAGTTTCTTATTATTATTTGTAATTGAACCCTTTGTTGAGTTCAGACGTAGTTCAAATGAAAATAAAACTTTTAGAAATTCAAGTGAAGCATTTGTGCACAATCTGTGGGTTGAAAAATAACTGAAAAGGAATTTTCACTTCTTCTCATTCTATGCTCTTACTACATAATTACATCTAAAATTACTGAGAACCTTTTACAATCCTAAAGTCTTACTGTTCACCGTTTTAGTGGCGAGTTAAAATATTTCATCCAAAACATATGAGAAGTTTATTTAGGCATATTTTAATGAAATCTAAAAAATATTGATTATGTCTTATACGTTCTAAGATTCCCCTGCCTACATTGCGTAACGTTTAAGTTTGACTAAAATTAGCTGCATATTGAACTAATTTAAGTATCTTACAATGACAATTCAAAAGAATAGCTGTTGATCGCAAAGTTTAGTGGCGAAAGAAACTGGCTGCGAGGGAGCTTGATGTAGCTTTTGTTTCGGGTGGTATTACAACTCACTTGTGGAATATAAAAATGGACATTCGCCAAATATTTGTTTAAACTTGTTATTGAATTATTATTCTTAGAGTACTCACTGTCTGCTTATCACAGTTTGTAATCTACGGATGCTAAGTACAGAGATGTAATAGATTGCAAATGCAAACGTCACAACTTACATCAGTTGATAACAGACAACGTGTAGGTTGTCAACTGATGTACACCCAGTATACGAACAAAATGTTTACTTTAAATTTTTTTTTGTATATTTAAAGCTATGTTGCTTATCTTAAGCTTAAGCCAAAAAAATATGACACGCAAAAAATATAAGGCCATAAAGCCGGTTTAAAGTAAATAACATCCCGTTATAAAAATATTTTTTGCCTCAGTACAGTAATAAGTAATTTATGTTTTTAACACTTTCATTTTATGTAAAACATTTGTATATGCGAGTAATATAAGTATTATTTTAATTTTTAGGGTTCCATTGTACTACAAGGAACTACTTTGTCTGTCTGTATTTCTGTCTGTCTATAAATAGTTGAAATTAGGTACAGTTATAGATTTGATATAGATTTCGGTTTTGGCAACATAAAATAATAATAATAATATATTTTAGCGATGCCTCTCCATACATTTAAAGTGGGGATGAAATATTTTTTTTCATTTCACTACTTCGTGTAATGAAGTAGTGAAATTATTAAAATTTTTAAAAAATATTATTATTAATAACATTACACACGAGTGAAATGAAAAAATATATTTTGTGTTGTCGAATAGATCTTTTTAAATATAGGCAAGGTTTCATATACAATATACATATATATACATACAATATACATGACTTTTTCATAAAGTCAGCCATTTTCAAGTAACCTCCTCCAAAGTAGTTTATAAGTTGGTCCCTCCCCTAACATTTCTTAATTATTATATAAGACATATTATAAGCTTACATGCTGATAGTTCATTCTAAAAACTCTTTAGGAAAATTATTCTGAATGAAGTCGGACAATAACTTTGACGTAATTTAGAAAAAACCTATTGCGTGTTGGTAGTTACGGAACCCTTCTTAGACATGTCCTGACATGCTCTTGGTTACGTTATTTTATGCACGTAAGAAACATTTTTATTCGGTATCGATATCTAAAATTTTGTAATGGATTTAAGTTTCTCTAATTGTATTTTAATTGCTTTACATAAAACGTTCTGTGATATAGTTTATTGAACTACGTGGGATCGATGTAACACTTGTGTGTTTGCTCTCAGATCAGCATAATGAAGTAGAATCGGGCTCGAACGCCTTAAACGGGGTTTGCAAATATGCACATATAGCCTGTTTCGACAGCTGTGCAATAAGTGTAAACAAACCCTACCCTTTGTATGACTACAGGAGGGTAGTGTTATTGTTTCTACATATTATATTGACGAGGAATATATTGTCTAAGAAAAATAAACATATTAAGTACCTATATTTTATCTTATTAAGAAGTTAGTTAAAATGTTACGTTTAAAAATACGCTTGTAACCTTTTCACTTTATATTCTATAGTTTTATTATTATTTTTGCATAACGGCATAACAACGATTGTATCGAAGGGACGTCTCGACAAATCGAGTGAAAGTTGCTATCAGTCGATTTGTGAAGAACGTTGAATGTTTCGCTTATGTTTCTAGGCAACGGGCCAACGAATACTTATTAGATAAATCGCTGGATTAGCTGCCTGCCTTTGCGAAAATTTTCATTTTTGCGCTGCAGCTTAACGTTGAGTAGTTGATGGGATTTGGCAAACCGGTTACACTAATGCATTTAAAAAATATTTCACTTGATTTATTTGCATATTTTTAAGATTGGAATGTATTTTATAACAAGCTAGATTTCAAGTCTTGTCAAGCATTGCATATTGTTCTCACAGAGTTATTAACGAAGCCATGTTATTATATGAAATATATTATAGTAATGAAAGTAGTAGCAGTTGAGTAAAGTTAAAGGAAATTACCTTAAAAAAAATTCAATAGCGAACCACACCACTACAACAGTCTCCATATAGAAAAGTACTATCCCAGCTTTTGCTTCGTATTCTTCGATTGTAGAAAACACCGACAGCGACAGGCACATGAACACCATTAGGAACCTGCAATCATATCACAACTGTACATTCCCATACTCATCACAGATATACATTAATATCTTAGTTCTATAGAGAAGAGTGGTAAGACCTCTGATGTTTATATTCGGTAAAACTGCTGTACCGTGTCTAGAAACTTTCCCGCTAAAACAAATCACCTTCCCTGACTAATACAGGCTATATATCGTCCCGAACGGGAGTATTCCTAATACAAATAATGCAAGCAAAACACCAGCGCACCCTAAAACATATATTTCGTGATATCTGCCTTCGTATATGTAATTTACTTATGCTGGCGCGAGAACTTGTAGAGCTATTAGCTTGATATTTCAATTACAGTACAGTTGTGGGCGCCACAAATCTTGAAGTTTTTACTTTGTGCCGTGAAGGACGCAAATCGACCTCGATTTTGGAGCGTTCTAAATTTATGCTAATTGGTAGCCACTATAAAACGACGGTAATAAACTTACAACTTCAGCCTACGACCGAAACCCTTTCATACATTTATTTGTTACATCAAAAATAAGGAAAACCCACAATGTTTCATGAATCATGATATACTTGGATTATAAAAGTTTTGTGATCCTCTTTCGAACATTAAAAAGTTAGTTATTTACGTTATCTATCACAACGCGAGAATTTGAATGAAAACTGAAATAGTAACATGATTACTACTACTTTCTGTTATATAAAGAATTTTATTACAATTAAGATTACAGAACATTATTATAAGTAATAAATATTTGCAATTTGATAATACAATAAATTTTAAATCTTGTAAAAACGTAACAATATTGAAATTGTGCCTATAAAATTACAATGATTTTTGAAGTAAAAATATCACAGCTAACAGACTTAGTAAGTTGATGAGTTATAGATCAATTCCTACCATACAGTTTGGAGAAGTGACGTGCTTAGGTTTTGTACCGAGCGAGAATTAAGCGAATTTAGTGGATTGACTTGTCAGACTTGGTATGATACTTCGTATTGGCAGATTAGACCCCCAGCTACCCCTGGCCCCCTAACTTTACACGCGTAGCCGCACTATGGTGCTACGCATTTCGTAGCTTGCGTAGCGCGAGTTACGTTCTTTATAATAAGTAGTGCTTGAACTTGTAAAACAAATAATCAAATATATGTTTTGTGATCAAGTTTTGTATAGGATTAGGTCAATTTATCATAAATTATCATTGCAAATAAAATTAATTACGAGAAATGAATACAGTTTCCAAATTATGCAGACTAATCAATGTGTTAAATAATTAATGAATTAAAGTTTATTAAATCCCTATTAAAATAACAATTCAATGTTTTATGAAATATTTATCAAACATTAATATGATTTATATTGGCCGAATACAGCTACGTTTAAAAGTTTCGTTCGTTACCCAAGGGACTCGGTAATTGCTATTCATATAATTATTTTATTAACTCATGCAGTGCATGTTTATTATATCCAGAACAGCACAAACTCATTAAATGCACGAGCCGTGACGTGACCCGTGGAGCTACCCGGAGAAGTTGAGTATTCCCCGGCGTGTCTTCTTACAGTCCCACATTATATGGGATGATAATATGACGTGCATCATTTCCCCTGACACTTGACTTATGAACTATTGATGGAGCGGCGGAAGTGAAGCCAAACTACTTATGAATTGTAAAATTGTCTTTCAATATTTAGTGTGGCGAGGGAGTGTGCTTTCTTGAATATTCTTCGTTTGCATTTGCAGTTTTGGTTTAATATACTTAATACGTAAACCCAAAATAAATGTAATTTTACGCTCACGTACTTTGGCCTACCTAAACCTCGGATATATTGTCAGATTTAAAAAATATAACTATATTTTTTTGAGAATAACCATATTTTTGGTAGAACTTTGTACGGAATCCTCGGTGGACGAGTCCAATCGCGGACAATGATTTTGTTATCACTGTCCGCGACGTAATGTCTGTCTGTTCGTAATCATTGTATTATACTTGAAATTATGGCTTAAGGTAAGATGAAAACGGAATCTCTCGAAACATGCTGATTAAAAGGTTTACTGGTAACTAGATAGAAAAAACCGAACAAAAGCGAGTTGGACTCGTCCACCGAGGGTTCCGTACAAAGTTCTAACATAATAAAATACAGTTCAAGAATTGAGCCTCGCAGTTTTTGTCGAGCTTGAATATGGGTGATGAAAGTTTGTATGGAGAAGCTATTGTGTCATTAATATTAAAATAAATTGCGTCGTCTAAAATATATGTTTTGGAATACTCACATCAAGCCCTTTCATATGATACCCCATTTGAAATAGTAACTTTAAATTGAAATTTGGAACCCCTTAAGACTCTAAAGTCTGTGTCGTGTTGGATCTAAATCCACCATTTTAAATGATTTTAGTTAAAAAAATGTTTTCCGATTGTTTCTTGTACTTGTATAGTATATTATTTTCCTTGCTAAATTTCAAGTTCTAGGTCAATGAGAAGTACCCTATGAATGTTTATTCGCTTAAGAATGTCAAAACAAGCGTTTTTTGTGGCATGAACCTCAGATTAATATCTGTAAATAGCATATACACCTGGCTATTAGCAGGAGTAGGAGACGTATTATATCGTTCCATATTACCCTAATGACAGATGCTAATGGGGAAGAAAGAGATGCGGAGATAGTTAGTCACGTGCCAATTTTGTCTAGGTGTTCATTGTTTCTGTTAAACTTTCCGTATAAAGGCCTCCACAGACGATTGGCTGATCGTTTCAGTTAGAACTGACGTCAGTTCGGCCTGAACGGATTCGAGCACATACACGGAAAAAATCGCATCCGACCTAACTGACGTCAGTTCGGCCCTTAGATTAATAACGCCTAGATAGTCTCCAAACAAACGCATCGTACAAAGTGAAGCAAGCAACCAGATATATATATAGGCGTAAGCATTACATACCGAAACGCACACAAACAAAACTTTAATGTTGTGGAGTGTGTACTCTTAAAATTGGAATTATTGTATTTGTTTTTCTTAATATCGTGAGATGTAAAAATATAACTTATATTTCATTTTAAGCCATCTAAAGACAATTTGTGAACTTTATTTATATTAATCTGGTATTAAGGAATATATTAAGGATTATCTTAATACTGGCAATACTTTAAATTGATAATTAAAAAATCAGAAAATATTATAAAACTTTGTCTTAGTTGCAACTATAAGTTAGCCATGAAAATTTTGAATTATTTTTATTTATTTATTTTTACTATTAACACTTTCACAATTCACAATAGGGCAGCAAGATGGCGACATAATATGATTTTATTTTAAAATGTTTTAAATATTTGACTTAATACAAGTCAAATTGTTCGGACATAACATTTCATACTTACATATGAAATGTTATGTCCGAAGCTTTTTTAATTCTTTTCCGATACATTGTGACACCTAATAACGACACAAACCGTCATAATGTTTTTTATATTCGGAGATGTATGCACTAGCGCTTGACCCTGACAACTGACGGGTCGTTCGAACAAACAGAGCCGATATGGCTCAGTATGATTTACTTCACTTTTCATGCGCGTACCCGGTTTCTAGGCGTTTTAATCTAAGGTTCAGCCTGAACGGATTCGAGCACATACACGGAAATTTGCCGCGAGCTTCGGTCGTGTTTTAGGGTTCCGTAATACTTAAGGAACCCTTGTAATTTCACTCTACTCGTCCGTCTATCTGTCTGTCCGCCGCTCTCCTAGCTTCTGTAATAACTTTATGACAATAACTTTGGTAGTAATTCAAAGAAAACCTATTGCGCGTTGATAGTTACTGAACCCTCCTTAGACATGTGACATGCTCTGGTCAGTTTAGGCTGTTATTTTATTTATTAATTGTATTTTGCTGCAATTGTAATCACGCTATCGACGAAACCGAATTATTGTGTCATACATTTTTCCAGTAATGTATTATACGAGTAGAAATCTTTTCTCTTTGTTTTATAGTAATAGTCTTTAGAATTTATCAACCATAGTGGCTCTAAAGTTTTAAATACTTTAATGAACTTTAATAAATTTCTTTAGACCACGTGCCTTTTTTAGGGTACCAAAGGGTAAAAATGGGACCCTATTACTGAGACTTTGCTGTTCGTCCGTCTGTCGCTAGGCTGTATCTTAACCTTCTTATACCGTGATAGCTCGACAGTTAAAATTTTCACAAATGTATGATGTAGGTATTTCTATTGCCGTTATAACAACAAATACTAAAAACAGAATAAAATAAAAATTTGAGGCTCACATACAACAAACGTGATTTTTTCCGTTTTGTACGGAACTCATCTTGCCGACTCGCACTTGACCGGTTTTATTTTACACTCGAATTTTATTACCATTCAGTCTAATTTTATTGCTGTTCAGTCCATCCGTACAGGTCAGAATTAATGTTGCCAACTTAGTTGTTTTACAAAGTTTTACTACTAAATTTTGTATTTTATTCCCTCCTGAGTAGGAATTTAGTTGTTAGTTGTGGTTTTGTAGAAAATAGCTAGACAGTAATCATAATATGCAAAGTGGCCTGCTTCTATGTGCTATTATGACACCTTATCATAATAGCACGCATCTGTAAGTCGCTTAAAACTACCGATTTAATTTCGATATACGTAATATTTCCTACTATGTTTTTTTTAATTTAACGGTTAAATATTAAAACTGAAAATGTATGTATGTTTGTTAACATAAAATCCCTAAAAAAAAACTTTTAGGGATTCCTAAGTTTAGTAGTTATCGGTACTCTTTTAGTAGTTTTTAGTAAAAAATGGCGCGAGTTTAGTAGTTTCGCAAAAACAAAGTTGGCAACACTGGAACGAATCGCTTCTGTCCATACGGCCGACTGATGCGATCTCGAAATTGCACACAGACGATACGATTTTGCATCCGTTCAGGCCGAACTGAAGGAAAACCGGACCGTGTATGGGGCCACTTAAACTACATCGGTTGTATATCGAAATTGGTATGAATTTAAGATAACATTTATTTACATTGCCATAAAGTCAAAATTCGTACGTCGTATTAACATTACAACCAAAGTAACTTCCAAAGTACAAAAAATCTATTAAATTTTGATGACTGCATTGGTCCGTCCATGTGTATACTCTTCTCCCAAGGCAATAACGATCGATTTTTTTTACGTTAACTAAGAAGTCTGATTTTTTCACAGCTACCATACACCATACATACCATAAACCTGAGTATATAATTTTAATTTCAAATTGATACCTCCACGCGTTCCCGAAATGAAGGGTCTTGACAGACACACAGACGGACATACGAAACCCTAAAAATAATGTATTGGAATACTTACACAATCATATGATATAAAACAGCCTTAACACCCCGGGGTCGTTCGAGGAAATTGTAGAACTTGGACTGGAGGCGTCGGTAGCGCGCGTCCCGTCGCGTGGCGCGGTAGCTGAGCGGCTTGCCCAGCAGCGACATCCGCGGCGTCGCCAGCCGGTCAACGCCACGCTTACTACACTCACTGCAAGCAACGGCCGTACGTTAATGTGGCTCTTAGAGTTTGTGCTATCTGACAGCTGGACCTATGGACCTATGGCGTGCAGAGCGTCGCGCGTCGTCTGGGGGGCGAAAGGGATTGAAAACTTTCAAAGAGGTATTCGATAGTTTTTTGCTGCCTTTTCTAGGTCTTAACAGCTGTTAGATAGCCCTTGAGATGAACCGTTCTAGTAAAGGGAGCATGCCTAAAGGTACCGCACTAGGCGTCACTGCGCGACAAGCAACGCGACTTCAATGATCAATTTTGTTGATTATTTTGATGCGCGTGTGTAGGCTGTCACGTTTCAGAATTTATCATCATCGCGATAGACAATTTTGTATAAAATATTAAATTATAGCGTCATTCTTCTTC
>JAYRCH010000932.1:0-16425 GCA_037179445.1 Phengaris alcon alcon
ATTCTTTATCTACTAACTAATCACACCATTTAAGCTTACATCTAATTTCAATAATATCTAATACCTACTTTATCTACAAATCAATAACACTATTTAAGCTTACATCTAATTTTTATAATATCTAATATTTTCTTTATTTACAAACTAATCACACCATTTATACTTACATATTATTTCAATAATATCTAATACCTTCTGTATCTACTAACTTATCACACCATTAACACTTACATCTAATTTCAATAATATCTAATACCAAAGTAGGTATTAGATATTATTGAAGTTAGATGTAAGCTTAAATGTTGTGATGAGTGAGGAGATAAAAAAGGTATTAGATATTATTTAAATAATATGTAAGTATTAATGGTGTCATTAGTTTGTAGATAAAGAAGGTATTAGATATTATAAAAATAAGATGTAAGCTTAAATGGTGTGATTGATTTGTAGATAAAGAAGGTATTAAATATTATTGAAATTAGATGTAAGTGTAAATGGTGTGTTTAGTTAGTAGATAAAGAATGTTCTAGATATTATTGAAATAATATGTAAGTATAAATGGTGTGATTAGTTAGGAGATAAAAGGTATTAGATATTATAAAAATTAGATGTAAACTTAAATGGTGTGATTGATTTGTAGATAAAGAAGGTATTAAATATTATTGAAATTAGATGTAAGTGTAAATGGTGTGATTAGTTAGTAGATAAAGAAGGTTCTAGATATTATTGAAATAATATGTAAGTATTAATGGTGTCATTAGTTTGTAGATAAAGAAGGTATTAGATATTATAAAAATTAGATGTAAGCTTAAATGGTGTGATTGATTTGTAGATAAAGAAGGTATTAAATATTATTGAAATTAGATGTAAGTGTAAATGGTG
This sequence comes from Phengaris alcon alcon, assembly GCA_037179445.1. Lineage (NCBI taxonomy): Eukaryota > Metazoa > Arthropoda > Insecta > Lepidoptera > Lycaenidae > Phengaris > Phengaris alcon. The sequence goes on from JAYRCH010000932.1 coordinate 880, forward strand.
TGATAAGTTAGTAGATACAGAAGGTACTAGATATTATTGAAATAATATGTAAGTATATATGGTGTGATTAGTTTGTAAATAAAGAAGGTATTAGATATTATAAAAATTAGATGTAAGCTTAAATGGTGTGATTGATTTGTAGATAAAGTAGGTATTAGATATTTTTGAAATTAGATGTAAGCTTAAATGGTGTGATTAGTTAGGAGATAAAAGATAATAGATATTAATGAAATTAGATGTAAGTGTCAATGGTGTAATAAGTTAGTAGATAAATAAGGTATAAGATATTATAAAAATTAGATGTAAGCTTGAATGGTGTTATTAGTTAGGAGATAAAAAGGTATTAGATATTAATTAAATTAGATGTAAGTGTAAATGGTGTGATAAGTTAGTAGATAAAGAAGGTATTAAATATTATTGAAATTAGATGTAAGTGTAAATCAATAATCAATAATTTCAATAATATCTAATACCTTCTTTATCTACAAACTAATCACACCATTTATACTTACATCTAATTTCAATAATATCTATTACCTTTTATATCTCCTAACTAATCACACCATTTAAGCTTACATCTAATTTTTATAATAACTAATACCTTCTTTATCTACAAACTAATCAAACCATTTATACTTAATTATTATTTCAATAATATCTAGTACCTTCTTTAACTACTAACTAATCACACCATTTACACTTACATCTAATTTCAAAAATATTTAATACCTTCTTTATCTACAAATCAATCACACCATTCAAGCTTACATCTAATTTTTATAATATCTAATACCTACTTTATCTACAAATCAATAACACCATTTAAGCTTACATCTAATTTTTATAATATCTAATACCTTCTTTATTTACAAACTAATCACACCATTTATACTTACATATTATTTAAATAATATCTAATATCTTCTGTATCTACTAACTTATCACACCATTTACACTTACATCTAATTTCAATAATATCTAATACCTTTTTTATCTCCTCACTAATCACACCATTTAAGCTTACATCTAATTTCAATAATATCTAATACCTACTTTATCTACAAATCAATCACACCATTTAAGCTTACATCTAATTTTTATAATATCTAATACCTTCTTTATCTACAAACTAATCACACCATTTACACTTACATCTAATTTCAATAATATCTAGAACCTTCTTTATCTACTAACTAATCACACCATTTACACTTACATCTAATTTCAATAATATTTAATACCTTCTTTATCTACAAATCAATCACACCATTTAAGCTTACATCTAATTTTTATAATATCTAATACCTTCTTTATCTACAAACTAATGACACCATTAATACTTACATATTATTTCAATAATATCTAGAACCTTCTTTATCTACTAACTAATCACACCATTTACACTTACATCTAATTTCAATAATATTTAATACCTTCTTTATCTACAAATCAATAACACTATTTAAGCTTACATCTAATTTTTATAATATCTAATATTTTCTTTATTTACAAACTAATCACACCATTTATACTTACATATTATTTCAATAATATCTAATACCTTCTGTATCTACTAACTTATCACACCATTAACACTTACATCTAATTTCAATAATATCTAATACCTTTTTTATCTCCTCACTAATCACACCATTTAAGCTCACATCTAATTTCAAAAATATCTAATACCTACTTTATCTACAAATTAATTACACCATTTAAGCTTACATCTAAATTTTATAATATCTAATTCCTTCTTTATTTACAAACTAATCACACCATATATACTTACATATTATTTCAATAATATCTAGTACCTTCTGTATACCAAAGTAGGTATTAGATGTTATTGAAGTTAGATGTAAGCTTAAATGTTGTGATGAGTGAGAAGATAAAAAAGGTATTAGATATTATTTAAATAATATGTAAGTATTAATGGTGTCATTAGTTTGTAGATAAAGAAGGTATTAGATATTATAAAAATAAGATGTATACTTAAATGGTGTGATTGATTTGTAGATAAAGAAGGTATTAAATATTATTGAAATTAGATGTAAGTGTAAATCAATAATCAATAATTTCAATAATATCTAATACCTTCTTTATCTACAAACTAATCACACCATTTATACTTACATCTAATTTCAATAATATCTATTACCTTTTATATCTCCTAACTAATCACACCATTTAAGCTTACATCTAATTTTTATAATATCTAATACCTTCTTTATCTACAAACTAATCAAACCATTTATACTTAATTATTATTTCAATAATATCTAGTACCTTCTTTAACTACTAACTAATCACACCATTTACACTTACATCTAATTTCAAAAATATTTAATACCTTCTTTATCTACAAATCAATCACACCATTCAAGCTTACATCTAATTTTTATAATATCTAATACCTACTTTATCTACAAATCAATAACACCATTTAAGCTTACATCTAATTTTTATAATATCTAATACCTTCTTTATTTACAAACTAATCACACCATTTATACTTACATATTATTTAAATAATATCTAATATCTTCTGTATCTACTAACTTATCACACCATTTACACTTACATCTAATTTCAATAATATCTAATACCTTTTTTATCTCCTCACTAATCACACCATTTAAGCTTACATCTAATTTCAATAATATCTAATACCTACTTTATCTACAAATCAATCACACCATTTAAGCTTACATCTAATTTTTATAATATCTAATACCTTCTTTATCTACAAACTAATCACACCATTTACACTTACATCTAATTTCAATAATATCTAGAACCTTCTTTATCTACTAACTAATCACACCATTTACACTTACATCTAATTTCAATAATATTTAATACCTTCTTTATCTACAAATCAATCACACCATTTAAGCTTACATCTAATTTTTATAATATCTAATACCTTCTTTATCTACAAACTAATGACACCATTAATACTTACATATTATTTCAATAATATCTAGAACCTTCTTTATCTACTAACTAATCACACCATTTACACTTACATCTAATTTCAATAATATTTAATACCTTCTTTATCTACAAATCAATAACACTATTTAAGCTTACATCTAATTTTTATAATATCTAATATTTTCTTTATTTACAAACTAATCACACCATTTATACTTACATATTATTTCAATAATATCTAATACCTTCTGTATCTACTAACTTATCACACCATTAACACTTACATCTAATTTCAATAATATCTAATACCTTTTTTATCTCCTCACTAATCACACCATTTAAGCTTACATCTAATTTCAATAATATCTAATACCAAAGTAGGTATTAGATATTATTGAAGTTAGATGTAAGCTTAGAAGTTAGAAGTTAGATGTAATACCAAAGTAGGTATTAGATATTATTGAAGTTAGATGTAAGCTTAAATGTTGTGATGAGTGAGAAGATAAAAAAGGTATTATATATTATTTAAATAATATATAAGTATTAATGGTGTCATTAGTTTGTAGATAAAGAAGGTATTAGATATTATAAAAATAAGATGTAAGCTTAAATGGTGTGATTGATTTGTAGATAAAGAAGGTATTAAATATTATTGAAATTAGATGTAAGTGTAAATGGTGTGATTAGTTAGTAGATAAAGAATGTTCTAGATATTATTGAAATAATATATAAGTATAAATGGTGTGATTAGTTAGGAGATAAAAGGTATTAGATATTATAAAAATTAGATGTAAACTTAAATGGTGTGATTGATTTGTAGATAAAGAAGGTATTAAATATTATTGAAATTAGATGTAAGTGTAAATGGTGTGATAAGTTAGTAGATACAGAAGGTACTAGATATTATTGAAATAATATGTAAGTATATATGGTGTGATTAGTTTGTAAATAAAGAAGGTATTAGATATTATAAAAATTATAAGTAAGCTTAAATGGTGTGATTGATTTGTAGATAAAGTAGGTATTAGATATTTTTGAAATTAGATGTAAGCTTAAATGGTGTGATTAGTTAGGAGATAAAAGATAATAGATATTAATGAAATTAGATGTAAGTGTCGATGGTGTAATAAGTTAGTAGATAAATAAGGTATAAGATATTATAAAAATTAGATGTAAGCTTGAATGGTGTTATTAGTTAGGAGATAAAAAGGTATTAGATATTAATTAAATTAGATGTAAGTGTAAATGGTGTGATAAGTTAGTAGATAAAGAAGGTATTAAATATTATTGAAATTAGATGTAAGTGTAAATCAATAATCAATAATTTCAATAATATCTAATACCTTCTTTATCTACAAACTAATCACACCATTTATACTTACATCTAATTTCAATAATATCTATTACCTTTTATATCTCCTAACTAATCACACCATTTAAGCTTACATCTAATTTTTATAATATCTAATACCTTCTTTATCTACAAACTAATCAAACCATTTATACTTAATTATTATTTCAATAATATCTAGTACCTTCTTTAACTACTAACTAATCACACCATTTACACTTACATCTAATTTCAAAAATATTTAATACCTTCTTTATCTACAAATCAATCACACCATTCAAGCTTACATCTAATTTTTATAATATCTAATACCTACTTTATCTACAAATCAATAACACCATTTAAGCTTACATCTAATTTTTATAATATCTAATACCTTCTTTATTTACAAACTAATCACACCATTTATACTTACATATTATTTAAATAATATCTAATATCTTCTGTATCTACTAACTTATCACACCATTTACACTTACATCTAATTTCAATAATATCTAATACCTTTTTTATCTCCTCACTAATCACACCATTTAAGCTTACATCTAATTTCAATAATATCTAATACCTACTTTATCTACAAATCAATCACACCATTTAAGCTTACATCTAATTTTTATAATATCTAATACCTTCTTTATCTACAAACTAATCACACCATTTACACTTACATCTAATTTCAATAATATCTAGAACCTTCTTTATCTACTAACTAATCACACCATTTACACTTACATCTAATTTCAATAATATTTAATACCTTCTTTATCTACAAATCAATCACACCATTTAAGCTTACATCTAATTTTTATAATATCTAATACCTTCTTTATCTACAAACTAATGACACCATTAATACTTACATATTATTTCAATAATATCTAGAACCTTCTTTATCTACTAACTAATCACACCATTTACACTTACATCTAATTTCAATAATATTTAATACCTTCTTTATCTACAAATCAATAACACTATTTAAGCTTACATCTAATTTTTATAATATCTAATATTTTCTTTATTTACAAACTAATCACACCATTTATACTTACATATTATTTCAATAATATCTAATACCTTCTGTATCTACTAACTTATCACACCATTAACACTTACATCTAATTTCAATAATATCTAATACCTTTTTTATCTCCTCACTATCACACCATTTAAGCTTACATCTAATTTCAATAATATCTAATACCAAAGTAGGTATTAGATATTATTGAAGTTAGATGTAAGCTTAAATGTTGTGATGAGTGAGAAGATAAAAAAGGTATTATATATTATTTAAATAATATATAAGTATTAATGGTGTCATTAGTTTGTAGATAAAGAAGGTATTAGATATTATAAAAATAAGATGTAAGCTTAAATGGTGTGATTGATTTGTAGATAAAGAAGGTATTAAATATTATTGAAATTAGATGTAAGTGTAAATGGTGTGATTAGTTAGTAGATAAAGAATGTTCTAGATATTATTGAAATAATATATAAGTATAAATGGTGTGATTAGTTAGGAGATAAAAGGTATTAGATATTATAAAAATTAGATGTAAACTTAAATGGTGTGATTGATTTGTAGATAAAGAAGGTATTAAATATTATTGAAATTAGATGTAAGTGTAAATGGTGTGATTAGTTAGTAGATAAAGAAGGTTCTAGATATTATTGAAATAATATGTAAGTATTAATGGTGTCATTAGTTTGTAGATAAAGAAGGTATTAGATATTATAAAAATTAGATGTAAGCTTAAATGGTTTGATTGATTTGTAGATAAAGAAGGTATTAAATATTATTGAAATTAGATGTAAGTGTAAATGGTGTGATTAGTTAGTTGATAAAGAAGGTTCTAGATATTATTGAAATAATATGTAAGTATAAATGGTGTGATTAATTTGTAGATAAAGAAGGTATTAGATATTATAAAAATTAGATGTAAGCTTAAATGGTGTGATTGATTTGTATATAAAGTAGGTATTAGATATTTTTGAAATTAGACGTAAGCTTAAATGGTGTGATTAGTAAGGAGATAAAAAAGGTAATAGATATTATTGAAATTAGTTGTAAGTGTAAATGGTGTGATAAGTTAGTAGATACAGAAGGTACTAGATATTATTGAAATAATATGTAAGTATATATGGTGTGATTAGTTTGTAAATAAAGAAGGAATTAGATATTATAAAATTTAGATGTAAGCTTAAATGGTGTGATTAATTTGTAGATAAAGTAGGTATTAGATATTTTTGAAATTAGATGTAAGCTTAAATGGTGTGATTAGTTAGGAGATAAAAGGTAATAGATATTAATGAAATTAGATGTAAGTGTCAATGGTGTAATAAGTTAGTAGATAAATAAGGTATAAGATATTATAAAAATTAGATGTAAGTTTAAATGGTGTGATTAGTTAGGATATAAAAGGTAATAGATATTAATGAAATTAGATGTAAGTATCAATGGTGTAATAAGTTAGTAGATAAATAAGGTATAAGATATTATAAAAATTAGATGTAAGCTTAAATGGTGTGATTGATTTGTAGACAAAGTAGGTATTAGATATTATTGAAATTAGATGTAAGTGTAAATGGTGTGATAAGTTAGTAGATAAAGAAGGTATTAAATATTATTGAAATTAGATGTAAGTGTAAATCAATAATCAATAATTTCAATAATATCTAATACCTTCTTTATCTACAAACTAATCACACCATTTATACTTATATCTAATTTCAATAATATCTATTACCTTTTATATCTCCTAACTAATCACACCATTTAAGCTTACATCTAATTTCAAAAATATCTAATACCTACTTTATCTACAAATCAATCACACCATTTAAGCTTACATCTAATTTTTATAATATCTAATATTTTCTTTATTTACAAACTAATCACACCATTTATACTTACATATTATTTCAATAATATCTAATACCTTCTGTATCTACTAACTTATCACACCATTTACACTTACATCTAATTTCATTAATATCTAATACCTTTTATCTCCTTACTAATCACACCATTTACACTTACATCTAATTTCAATAATATTTAATACCTTCTTTATCTACAAATCAATCACACCATTTAAGCTTACATCTAATTTTTATAATATCTAATACCTTCTTTATCTACAAACTAATGACACCATTAATACTTACATATTATTTCAATAATATCTAGAACCTTCTTTATCTACTAACTAATCACACCATTTACACTTACATCTAATTTCAATAATATCTAATACCTTTTTTATCTCCTCACTAATCACACCATTTAAGCTTACATCTAATTTCAATAATATCTAATACCTACTTTATCTACAAACTAATCACACCATTTATACTTACATATTATTTCAATAATATCTAGAACCTTCTTTATCTACTAATTAATCACACCATTTACACTTACATCTAATTTCAATAATATTTAATACCTTCTTTATCTACAAATCAATCACACCATTTAAGCTTACATCTAATTTTTATAATATCTAATACCTTCTTTATCTACTAACTTATCACACCATTTACACTTACATCTAATTTAATTAATATCTAATAACTTTTTATCTCCTAACTAATCACACCATTCAAGCTTACATATAATTTTTATAATATCTTATACCTTATTTATCTACTAACTTATTACACCATTGACACTTACATCTAATTTCATTAATATCTATTATCTTTTTATCTCCTAACTAATCACACCATTCAAGCTTACATATAATTTTTATAATATCTTATACCTTATTTATCTACTAACTTATTACACCATTTAAGCTTACATCTAATTTCAAAAATATCTAATACCTACTTTATCTACAAATCAATCACACCATTTAAGCTTACATCTAATTTTTATAATATCTAATACCTTCTTTATTTACAAACTAATCACACCATATATACTTACATATTATTTCAATAATATCTAGTACCTTCTGTATCTACTAACTTATCACACCATTTACACTTACATCTAATTTCAATAATATTTAATACCTTCTTTATCTACAAATCAATCACACCATTTAAGCTTACATCTAATTTTTATAATATCTAATACCTTCTTTATCTACAAACTAATGACACCATTAATACTTACATATTATTTCAATAATATCTAGAACCTTCTTTATCTACTAACTAATCACACCATTTACACTTACATCTAATTTCAATAATATTTAATACCTTCTTTATCTACAAATCAATCACACCATTTAAGTTTACATCTAATTTTTATAATATCTAATACCTTTTATCTCCTAACTAATCACACCATTTATACTTACATATTATTTCAATAATATCTAGAACATTCTTTATCTACTAACTAATCACACCATTTACACTTACATCTAATTTCAATAATATTTAATACCTTCTTTATCTACAAATCAATCACACCATTTAAGCTTACATCTAATTTTTATAATATCTAATACCTTCTTTATCTACAAACTAATGACACCATTAATACTTACATATTATTTCAATAATATCTAGTACCTTCTGTATCTACTAACTTATCACACCATTTACACTTACATCTAATTTCAATATTATTTAATACCTTCTTTATCTACAAATCAATCACACCATTTAAGCTTACATCTAATTTTTATAATATCTAATACCTTCTTTATCTACAAAATAACGACACCATTAATACTTACATATTATTTCAATAATATCTAGAACCTTCTTTATCTACTAACTAATCACACCATTTACACTTACATCTAATTTCAATAATATTTAATACCTTCTTTATCTACAAATCAATCACACCATTTAAGTTTACATCTAATTTTTATAATATCTAATACCTTTTATCTCCTAACTAATCACACCATTTATACTTATATATTATTTCAATAATATCTAGAACATTCTTTATCTACTAACTAATCACACCATTTACACTTACATCTAATTTCAATAATATTTAATACCTTCTTTATCTACAAATCAATCACACCATTTAAGCTTACATCTTATTTTTATAATATCTAATACCTTCTTTATCTACAAACTAATGACACCATTAATACTTACATATTATTTAAATAATATCTAATACCTTTTTTATCTCCTCACTCATCACAACATTTAAGCTTACATCTAACTTCAATAATATCTAATACCTACTTTGGTATTAGATATTATTGAAATTAGATGTAAGCTTAAATGGTGTGATTAGTGAGGAGATAAAAAAGGTATTAGATATTATTGAAATTAGATGTAAGTGTAAATGGTGTGATAAGTTAGTAGATACAGAAGGTATTAGATATTATTGAAATAATATGTAAGTATAAATGATGTGATTAGTTTGTAAATAATGAAAATATTAGATATTATAAAAATTAGATGTAAGCTTAAATAGTGTTATTGATTTGTAGATAAAGTAGGTATTAGATATTATTGAAATTAGATGTAAGCTTAAATGGTGTGATTAGTAAGAAGATAAAAGGTATTAGATATTATTGAAATTAGATGTAAGTGTAAATGGTGTGATAAGTTAGTAGATAAAGAAGGTTCTAGATATTATTGAAATAATATGTAAGTATTAATGGTGTCATTAGTTTGTAGATAAAGAAGGTATTAGATATTATAAAAATTAGATGTAAGCTTAAATGGTGTTATTGATTTGTAGATAAAGTAGGTATTAGATATTATTGAAATTAGATGTAAGCTTAAATGGTGTGATTAGTGAGGAGATAAAAAAGGTATTAGATATTATTGAAATTAGATGTAAGTGTAAATGGTGTGATAAGTTAGTAGATACAGAATCTATTAGATATTATTTAAATAATATGTAACTATAAATGGTGTGATTAGTTTGTAAATAAAGAAGGTATTAGATATTATAAAAATTAGATGTAAGCTTAAATGGTGTTATTGATTTGTAGATAATGTAGGTATTAGATATTATTGAAATTAGATGGAAGCTTAAATGGTGTGATTAGTAAGGAGATAAAAGGTATTAGATATTAATGAAATTAGATGTAAGTGTCAATGGTGTAATAAGTTAGTAGATAAAGAAGGTATAAGATATTATAAAAATTAGATGTAAGCTTGAATGGTGTGATTAGTTAGGAGATAAAAAGGTATTAGATATTAATGAAATTAGATGTAAGTGTAAATCAATAATCAATAATTTCAATAATATCTAATACCTTTTTTATCTCCTCACTAATCACACCATTTAAGCTTACATCTAATTTCAATAATATCTAATACCTTCTTTATCTACAAATCAATCACACCATTTAAGCTTACATCTAATTTTTATAATATCTAATACCTTCTTTATCTACAAACTAATGACACCATTAATACTTACATATTATTTCAATAATATCTAGTACCTTCTGTATCTACTAACTTATCACACCATTTACACTTACATCTAATTTCAATAATATTTAATACCTTCTTTATCTACAAATCAATCACACCATTTAAGCTTACATCTAATTTTTATAATATCTAATACCTTCTTTATCTACAAACTAACGACACCATTAATACTTACATATTATTTCAATAATATCTAGAACCTTCTTTATCTACTAACTAATCACACCATTTACACTTACATCTAATTTCAATAATATTTAATACCTTCTTTATCTACAAATCAATCACACCATTTAAGTTTACATCTAATTTTTATAATATCTAATACCTTTTATCTCCTAACTAATCACACCATTTATACTTATATATTATTTCAATAATATCTAGAACATTCTTTATCTACTAACTAATCACACCATTTACACTTACATCTAATTTCAATAATATTTAATACCTTCTTTATCTACAAATCAATCACACCATTTAAGCTTACATCTTATTTTTATAATATCTAATACCTTCTTTATCTACAAACTAATGACACCATTAATACTTACATATTATTTAAATAATATCTAATACCTTTTTTATCTCCTCACTCATCACAACATTTAAGCTTACATCTAACTTCAATAATATCTAATACCTACTTTGGTATTAGATATTATTGAAATTAGATGTAAGCTTAAATGGTGTGATTAGTGAGGAGATAAAAAAGGTATTAGATATTATTGAAATTAGATGTAAGTGTAAATGGTGTGATAAGTTAGTAGATACAGAAGGTATTAGATATTATTGAAATAATATGTAAGTATAAATGATGTGATTAGTTTGTAAATAATGAAAATATTAGATATTATAAAAATTAGATGTAAGCTTAAATAGTGTTATTGATTTGTAGATAAAGTAGGTATTAGATATTATTGAAATTAGATGTAAGCTTAAATGGTGTGATTAGTAAGAAGATAAAAGGTATTAGATATTATTGAAATTAGATGTAAGTGTAAATGTGTGATAAGTTAGTAGATAAAGAAGGTTCTAGATATTATTGAAATAATATGTAAGTATTAATGGTGTCATTAGTTTGTAGATAAAGAAGGTATTAGATATTATAAAAATTAGATGTAAGCTTAAATGGTGTTATTGATTTGTAGATAAAGTAGGTATTAGATATTATTGAAATTAGATGTAAGCTTAAATGGTGTGATTAGTGAGGAGATAAAAAAGGTATTAGATATTATTGAAATTAGATGTAAGTGTAAATGGTGTGATAAGTTAGTAGATACAGAATCTATTAGATATTATTTAAATAATATGTAACTATAAATGGTGTGATTAGTTTGTAAATAAAGAAGGTATTAGATATTATAAAAATTAGATGTAAGCTTAAATGGTGTTATTGATTTGTAGATAATGTAGGTATTAGATATTATTGAAATTAGATGGAAGCTTAAATGGTGTGATTAGTAAGGAGATAAAAGGTATTAGATATTAATGAAATTAGATGTAAGTGTCAATGGTGTAATAAGTTAGTAGATAAAGAAGGTATAAGATATTATAAAAATTAGATGTAAGCTTGAATGGTGTGATTAGTTAGGAGATAAAAAGGTATTAGATATTAATGAAATTAGATGTAAGTGTAAATCAATAATCAATAATTTCAATAATATCTAATACCTTCTGTATCTACTAACTTATCACACCATTTACACTTACATCTAATTTCAATAATATCTAATACCTTTTTTATCTCCTCACTAATCACACCATTTAAGCTTACATCTAATTTCAATAATATCTAATACCAAAGTAGGTATTAGATATTATTGAAGTTAGATGTAAGCTTAAATGTTGTGATGAGTGAGGAGATAAAAAAGGTATTAGATATTATTTAAATAATATGTAAGTATTAATGGTGTCATTAGTTTGTAGATAAAGAAGGTATTAGATATTATAAAAATAAGATGTAAGCTTAAATGGTGTGATTGATTTGTAGATAAAGAAGGTATTAAATATTATTGAAATTAGATGTAAGTGTAAATGGTGTGATAAGTTAGTAGATACAGAAGGTATTAGATATTATTGAAATAATATGAAAGTATAAATGGTGTGATTAGTTAGTAGATATGGAAGGTAATAGATATTATAAAAATTAGATGTAAGCTTAAATGGTATTACTGATTTGAAGATAAAGTAGGTATTAGATATTATTGAAATTAGATGTTAGCTTAAATTGTGTGATTAGTTAGGATATAATAGGTATTAGATATTAATGAAATTAGATGTAAGTGTCAATGGTGTAATAAGTTAGTAGATAAACAAGGTATAAGATATTATAAAAATTAGATGTAAGCTGAATGGTGTGATTAGTTAGGAGATAAAAAGGTATTAGATATTAATGAAATTAGATGTAAGTGTAAATGGTGTGATAAGTTAGTAGATACAGAAGGTATTAAATATTATTGAAATAATATGAAAGTATAAATGGTGTGATTAGTTAGTAGATATGGAAGGTAATAGATATTATAAAAATTAGATGTAAGCTTAAATGGTATTACTGATTTGTAGATAAAGTAGGTATTAGATATTATTGAAATTAGATGGAAGCTTAAATGGTGTGATTAGTAAGGAGATAAAAGGTATTAGATATTAATGAAATTAGATGTAAGTGTCAATGGTGTAATAAGTTAGTAGATAAAGAAGGTATAAGATATTATAAAAATTAGATGTAAGCTTGAATGGTGTGATTAGTTAGGAGATAAAAAGGTATTAGATATTAATGAAATTAGATGTAAGTGTAAATGGTGTGATAAGTTAGTAGATACAGAAGGTATTAGATATTATTGAAATAATATGTAAGTATAAATGGTGTGATTAGTTTGTAAATAAAGAAAATATTAGATATTATAAAAATTAGATGTAAGCTTAAATGGTGTGATTGATTTGTAGATAAAGTAGGTATTAGATATTTTGAAATTAGATGTAAGCTTAAATGGTGTGATTAGTTAGGAGATATAAAAGGTAATAGATATTATTGAAATTAGATATAAGTATAAATGGTGTGATTAGTTTGTAGATAAAGAAGGTATTAGATATTATTGAAATTATTGATTATTGATTTACACTTACATCTAATTTCAATAATATTTAATACCTTCTTTATCTACTAACTTATCACACCATTTACACTTACATCTAATTTCAATAATATCTAATACCTACTTTATCTACAAATCAATCACACCATTTAAGCTTACATCTAATTTTATAATATCTTATACCTTATTTATCTACTAACTTATTACACCATTGATACTTACATCTAATTTCATTAATATCTATTACCTTTTATATCCTAACTAATCACACCATTTAAGCTTACATCTAATTTTTATAATATCTTATACCTTATTTATCTACTTACTTATTACACCATTGACACTTACATCTAATTTCATTAATATCTATTACCTTTTATCTCCTAACTACTCACACCATTTAAGCTTACATCTAATTTCAAAATATTCTAATACCTACTTTATCTACAAATTAATCACACCATTTAAGCTTACATCTAAATTTTATAATATCTAATTCCTTCTTTATTTACAAACTAATCACACCATATATACTTACATATTATTTCAATAATATCTAGTACCTTCTGTATCTACTAACTTATCACACCATTTACACTTACAACTAATTTCAATAATATCTATTACCTTTTTTATCTCCTTACTAATCACACCATTTAAGCTTACATCTAATTTCAAAAATATCTAATACCTACTTTATCTATAAATCAATCACACCATTTAAGCTTACATCTAATTTTTATAATATCTAATACCTTCTTTATCTACAAACTAATCACACCATTTATACTTACATATTATTTCAATAATATCTAGAACCTTCTTTATCAACTAACTAATCACACCATTTACACTTACATCTAATTTCAATAATATTTAATACCTTCTTTATCTACAAATCAATCACACCATTTAAGCTTACATCTAATTTTTATAATATCTAATACCTTCTTTATCTACAAACTAATGACACCATTAATACTTACATATTATTTCAATAATATCTAGAACCTTCTTTATCTACTAACTAATCACACCATTTACACTTACATCTAATTTCAATAATATTTAATACCTTCTTTATCTACAAATCAATCACACCATTTAAGTTTACATCTAATTTTTATAATATCTAATACCTTTTATCTCCTAACTAATCACACCATTTATACTTACATATTATTTCAATAATATCTAGAACATTCTTTATCTACTATCTAATCACACCATTTACACTTACATCTAATTTCAATAATATTTAATACCTTCTTTATCTACAAATCAATCACACCATTTAAGCTTACATCTTATTTTTATAATATCTAATACCTTCTTTATCTACAAACTAATGACACCATTAATACTTACATATTATTTCAATAATATCTAATACCTTTTTTATCTCCTCACTCATCACACCATTTAAGCTTACATCTAACTTCAATAATATCTAATACCTACTTTGGTATTAGATATTATTGAAATTAGATGTAAGCTTAAATGGTGTAATTAGTGAGGAAATAAAAAAGGTATTAGATATTATTGAAATTAGATGTAAGTGTAAATGGTGTGATAAGTTAGTAGATACAGAAGGTATTAGATATTATTGATATAATATGTAAGTATAAATGATGTGATTAGTTTGTAAATAAAGAAAATATTAGATATTATAAAAATTAGATGTAAGCTTAAATGGTGTGATTAGTAAGAAGATAAAAGGTATTAGATATTATTGAAATAAGATATAAGTATAAATGGTGTGATTAG
>JAYRCH010000933.1:0-16856 GCA_037179445.1 Phengaris alcon alcon
GATTTTTCTGCATGCTGACCTTCCATCTTTGCTCACGTATGGGTTGATGCTGACCCGATCCATTTGGGGGGATTCTGCCCCAGTGCCCTCACGACGAAACCGCCCGTTCGCCACGCATCCCAAGGCCGGGCACCACAATCCAAGGATTAGGGGCCGTAAAAGCCCATCCATCACCATTCAGAACAAAAACCTAACACGCAAAACCTAACACACACGCACAGAAGAATAAATAAAAGAGAAAAGATAGAAAGAAAAGGTGTTGAAAGATAGACGCAATAAATAAAACAATGCAAAAAGAAGAGTAAACTATAAAAAAGGTGGTGAAAAATAGAGATAGACCGGTGTTCAGCCGCGTGGGTACCTCACCCCGTGTAAAAAGCGGAGTGGCGCACCCAAGCGTTGCCCAGGGACACCAACGTGGAGGAACCGGTATCGTCCCCAACCTAACCCCAACCTTTTTTTTTTTTTTTTTTTTTTTTTTTTTTTTTTGCGGGGGGAAATTCGTTACGAATCCCCCGCTGCCCCCGGGGGAAGGCAGCAGGGGTATGTCGGACTCCCCCGGTGCGAGATGGAGTGCACCGGGGTTTACCGACTAAAACCCCCCGATGCCCTTCTTCTGCGCCAATGCGAGGTCGTGGGAATCGCTAAGCATAGCTCCACGACCCCGCAGCGCGTGCCGCGACCGGCCCTCCTCTGTTGCGGCGGCTAGATAGAATGCCGCCGCCTGCCTTCACCGAGAGCTCCCCGGGCATAGGGGAGCTTTGCGCTCGGGACCCATAGTGTGAGCGGCGATCCCCCGATCACCGCCCACGGGTCTAGGCCTCCACTTCCATAGTGGCGGGGGCGGGTGGAACCGCCCTTGCGCCGGCCTTGGGCTTTTTAAGCCGGGCCTTGGAAGGAGCCTTCCTCTTCTTATTCGTGCCGGGGGGCGGCTTGGGTGCTGTAATACAGCCGCTGCTCCCCAGCACGTGCTCCTTCGGCTTGTTTACGGCCTCACAGGCCGGGCAATTCGGAGCAGCCTCGCACTCTGGTGCCCTGTGCCCCGGCTTTCCGCAGCGGAAACAATTCCGACTGAGGTCCACCGAGGACTTGCACTGCACCGCCAGGTGGCCGGTGTCGAGACAGCGGTAACACCGCTTGGGCCTCGCAGCCAGCAGTGTCACCCCTGCAACGACCCAGCCTACCTGCAGCCGCCCAGAGCTGGTTAGCTTTTTGGCGGCTGACATCGGAACACTGAGCCAGAGGCTTCTCGCACCTCTTGGGCCCACGACAATTCTGCCCGACCGGATATTGGTGGCCGGGCAATCTCCTTCTTTAGCGGCCGCCTCGATGACATCGGCGGCCGTCGTCGCGTCATCCAGCCCGGTGACGCGCATTTCCGCACATTTCACCGGGCGGGCGATCTTCACGATGTCGGGGCTAAGGGTCGCTCGGAGCCTCGTGGCCAAAGCGTCCGCCTTTTCGGCAGCCCCCTCTCCCTCAACCGACAGGACGCGCGCACCCGTCTGGGCCAGGCGGAAGCCGAGTCTGGGGATGTTTAGCTCCCCTAGATCGATCTTCGACCTGGCCTCGCGCAGGATCTTCTCGTAGGTCGCCCCCTTCTCCGCAGCACCCGCCTCAAGAGTGAGGGTGATTGCCGCTGTTGTGGGGGGGCGAAGTCTTGCCTTCTTTTTCTTCTTCGGGGCGGCCTTGGGTGTTTTAGCTGCCCCTTTCTTCTTTCCGGCCTTGCGTGGACCGACAGTGGTCCACGGGGCCTCGGCGGGGGAGGGGTTACTGTTCTCCCCCCTTGCGCCGCTTCTCTGGCGGCCATTGATGGTCGCTTTTTCTTCACCTTAGCCTTTTTGTTAGGCTTTGGCGGGGCTGGTGCTGGCGGTGCCGCCGCATTTTGTGCCGCCACTTCTGCATAAGTGGTCGCCGTCGCCTTTTTAGGCTTCGGTGCCTTCGTCTTTTCCGCCGCCGGCGGGGTGCCCACAGTGGCACTATCCGCCGCCAGCGGAGGTCTCCTACGGGGCTCCGGAAGGAGCCGGTCCTCGAGACCGGCCAGCCTCGCATTCAGCATGTTGCCGAAGGTTTCGATATTGGAGCGCGAAACCTCCGACAACAGCTGTTTCAGGTCTTGAACAGCAGGCCTGGACGCCTGCCGCCTCAGCTCGTCTAGCTCCCGGCGCATGGCGTCAATTTGCCGTTGCAGCTGTTCATTCTGGGCTTCCAGAGCCCTTACCTCCTCTGATTGCCCACGGCCCTCATTTCGGCGACGGCCGTCTTAATGTTGGCGGTATCGCCTCTTTGAGGAACCGTTGGTAAGTCCCCTTCAGATTTTGCGACTTCGTGGCGACCATTGTAATCGTCGCCAACGAAGCCTCCACGCTTTGGGCCAGAGCGGAGATGGTTTGCTCTGGCCTATCTTCTCTGGTGACTGAGATTGCGGGGCTTGCGCAGGTTGACGCGCGTGTTTCCCGCGCCATCCTCGCTGATTCGGCCACCTCTTCCTCAGCTTGGAGCCGAAGAGCCTCCTCCTTTTGGCGATTAAGTTCGGCCTGCGCCGACGCCAGACCAACGTACTGGCCGGTGGTAGGAGGACGGCCACGTCCTCTTTTCGGCCTGGGCACCGCCCCTTTGCTAAGAGACGGCACATCGTCATCAACGGTTTTGCGCTTTCGAGGCGTGTCACGATCGGGTATGACGGGCAACCCCTCGGAGTCCAGTGACATGCCAGACATATCACTGGAGTCCGAGAGGTAGTCGTCGCTGTCAAGTCCGGTTAGGCGGTCGGGGATCCGCGCGCGCGTGAGCAACACGAGCGGTACGCGCGGTGCAGCTGCGCTGGAATTCCCCGCCGCTATTGTCTCTGTCTTTATGGAGGGAGGGAGGATCAACTCACGCTTGTGCTGAACGCGCGCAAGCCCCTCCGTGTCTCCTCGCAACTTTTTCCTGTGGAGCAGCCTCAGGAGCCGCTCTCTGCCGTTTTCCACAGGCTGTGAAAAATCGACATCTTCGTCTGTCAATAATTGGTCCGCCGCCGGTGCGGTTAGGGGCACCAGCTCCGGACTCGCGCATGTTGTTGCGCCTTCACCTCCACTCGCCGTCGCCACGGCCTCACCACTCCCACTTGCAATGGTGGCACCCCCCGTATACTTGGGCCAGACCTCTCCCTTCTTTGGAGAGGTGCGGGATTCCCCGACATAGTCGGGACCCGCCCGGGGACTATTTTTGTCATTGCGGACCTCCATGTTCGTCAGTTGTGGGCTGATTTCTGGCCCGATCAAGTGGGGGTGATTCTGCCCCAGTGCCCTCGGGACGAGCCGCCTGCTCGCCACGCATCCCATGGCCGGGCACCACAAACCTTGGATTAGGGGCCGTAAAAGCCCATCCATCACCATTCGAACAAAAAACCCTATCACGCAAAACCTAACACACACGCACAGAAGATTAAATAAAAGAGAAAAGATAGAAAGAAAAGGTGTTGAAAGATAGACGAAATAAATAAAACAATGCAAAAAAGAAGAGTAAACTATAAAAAGGCGGTGAAAAGATAGAGATAGACCGGTGTTCAGCCGCCTGAGTACCTCACCCCGTGTAAAAAGCGGAGTGGCGCACCCAGGCGTTGCCCAGGGACACCAACGTGGAGGAACCGGTATCGTCCCCAACCTAACCCCAACCTTTTTTTTTTTTTTTTTTTTTTTTTTTTTTTTTTTGCGACGGGGAATGCCTTGACGCATCCCAAGAGGGGCGGGGACCCCCCGAAGGTATGTGGGACTCGCTGCGGCCGACAAGATGGTATTTGACCGCAGCCCTACCCACTAAAACCCGTCGGTACTCTTCCACGTACCGCTTTTAGCCGGGCCACGGGAACGCGTGAGCTTGCTCCGCGACTCGGCGAGCGTGCGCCTGCATGTTGTGTAGCAGGCCCCTCTTCTTTGGAGCAGCACTTGGGGCTCCTTAGGCCGAACAGAGGCCCTCCGAGGGCTTGCATAGGCCTTTCTCTCAGTTGTCGCGATGCGCGAAGAGTACGCTGCGCATCGCGACCATCTCGGGGACTCGGTGCAATGGGCGACGGCATCCCCACAACGCCGCCCCGAGTTCCCCGGCTAAGGCGGGACATTCCGGTCATCTTGATTAACCTGTCTTCGTCTTGGCCGGCTCCTTCGATGAGGATCGAGCGCCTCCCTCTCTCTTGTGCGCTCGGCCTCTTCTTTTGCGGAGATGACTTTGTTAGCGAAGTCCTCCACCGCTCTCCACTCTTGCTCGCTGCTTAGCATTGCACGAAGAAGTGCTGGCAGCGAGAGGTTCAAACCGATGGTGGCTGTGAGTACAGCACGTTGTCCGTTCCAGGAGGGACACGCCGTGATGGTGTGTTCGGTCGTGTCCCTGTCATTGTCACAGTGGTGACATCGCGTGGTGTCCTCTCTGTTCACGATCTCGCACAGGTACCGGCCGAAGCAGCCGTGCCCGGTCAGTACCTGCGTGAGTCGGAAGGAGAGTGCGCCGGTCTTCCTGTTCAGCCACTCTCTCAGCACTGGGCGGATAGCCAGCACCAAGTTTACGCTGACTTGTGGCTCTTGCAGCCGTTCCTCCCACATTTC
Source organism: Phengaris alcon alcon (assembly GCA_037179445.1). Classification (NCBI taxonomy): domain Eukaryota; kingdom Metazoa; phylum Arthropoda; class Insecta; order Lepidoptera; family Lycaenidae; genus Phengaris; species Phengaris alcon. The sequence continues at coordinate 4,584 of JAYRCH010000933.1, forward strand.
AATTGTCCTCTCCTTTGCCTGGTCTCTCCACCGACGTACGGCGTCCGGTAGGGGGTTGCTGCCCCCCGCGCGAATCGCTGCGCCACGCCAGTAAACATCGGCAAGGGCTAGAGCGTCCAGATCCCATGGGACGCTTCCGGCGAGCAGGCATGCCGCATCTTTTGAAATGGTGCGGTAACCACGCACTGCCCGCGTTGCCATTACTCTCTGGAGTCTCTCTAAGACGAGCCGATTTGTGGGCGACAGATCTTCGGCCCATATCGGCGCGCCGTACATCGTCATGGATCGAATGACGCCCATGTATAAACGCCGACACGTTAGGCTCGGCCCCCCGAGGTTCGGGAGGAGTGAGGCCAGGGCTCCCGCTGACTTAATGACCTTTTCGGATAGGCGACGGAAGTGATCCTTAAAGGTCCATCGGCCATCGAGGACCAGGCCGAGGTATGTCATTGAAGACGCTACGTCAATTCTAGTTCCGCTCACTATTACTGCTAGACCGGGCGGTGGCGCATTCCTTGGCCCGTGGAATGCTAGGGCTTCGGACTTATTTAGCGCCACCGTCAGGCCCAGTGCCTGGATCCGCCGGACGACCTGCGCGACCGTCGCTGTTGCGAGGATAGTTGCGTCGCGGTGAGTTTTGCCCCGACAGACGACTAGAGTGTCGTCCGCGTAGGCGATGAGCTCCGTTCCGGGTAGGTTTGCGCTGCGAAGCGCATAGTCAAATCCTATGTCCCACAGGGTCGGACCGAGAGCCGAACCCTGCGGGACGCCGCAGACCACTTCCTGCTCTTCCCAGTCCTGTTTTGTGGGGTACTGCACCGAGCGTGTCGATAGGTAGTCGCTGATGGTGTTGCGTAAATACCTCGGCACGCGGTGGTACCTGAGTCCCTCAATGATAGTTGCCCAGGGCAGGGTGTTGAAAGCATTGCTGATGTCTAGCGAGACAGCCAGAACTACCCCACCCCGGGAAATTTCCTCCTCCGTTATTGACCGGAGCCGTGCCACCGCGTCTACGGTCGATCGACACGGGCGAAACCCGTACTGAGCATCGCACAGATTTGGACCGACGTTCTCCAGGTGGAGAGTGAGACGCGCCACAATGATCCGCTCTAGCGTCTTACAGATCTCGTCGATCAGCACGATAGGGCGGTAGGCAGATGGCTGGTCTTCTGGTCGCCCATTTTTCCTCAGTAGCACAAGCTTTCCGGTCTTCCAGCGCCGTGGTACTCGACCCTGGACCAGGCATCTGGTGAAAACGGTGAGTACTCGCGCTTCCAGCTGTTTTATCGCAAGCACCCAGACACGTCCGGGCACGCCGTCAAGACCGGGGGCCGTGTTTTTTAGGCCCAACCTAACCCCAACCTAACCTAACCTAACCTAACCTAACCTAACCTAACCTAACCTAACCTAACCTAACCTAACCTAACCTTTTTTTTTTTTTTTTTTTTTTTTTTTTTTTTATACGATGGGAAATTCTTTATGAATCCCCAGCGGACTGGGGGGACCGCCGGGGTATGTGGGACTCGCCCAGGTGCGGGGTGAGGAGCACACCCGGGGTTACCCACTAAAACCCATCGGTGCCTCCTCCTCCGCTATGCTGCTGGGCCGCCGGACCCGCCTGAGGCGATAACAGCAGCGGCCCAGTTAGCGGCATTTGCTTAGCAGCAAAACCTCCTCGCGGCTACCTGTCAGCGACGGTTGCCGCTGTTTCCGAGAGAGCAGTCCGAGGCACCGGACGCTCTGCAACCGGAGAGGGCTCGTGCAATGGGCGACGGATTCCCCAATCCGTCACCCGAGCCCTTTTAGGGCGGGAGTTGGCGCTCGTGTTGTGCGCGCCTGCGCCCTCCACGCCTCCTTCTTATGGGATCGGCGGCTTCATTTGCCTCCCGTTCCCTCTCTGCAGCCTCTTTCTGCGACATAACAGATTCGCAGAAGGTGGTCACTGCTTCCCAAGCTTCTCTCGACCGGACCATAGATGAAAGTATGGCCGGGAGGGTTAGGTCAAATCCGAGGACGGCGCATAGCTCCGCTCGCTGCTCGGTCCAGGCTGGGCAAGCCACGAGCGTGTGCTGCGCCGTATCGTCGTCGTCCGGGTAATGGTGGCACTGGGGCGTTTGTTCCCTTCTAGCCGTGTGGTGCAGATAGTGGCCGAAGCACCCGTGTCCTGTTAACATCTGCACCACCCGATATGTCAGGACGCCCTTGCAGTGTGCCACCCATTCTATCAGTATCGGCCGGATTGCTGCCACTACCCTGTGGCCAGCAGTTGGGGACGCCATTTGGTCCTGCCAGGTGCGCATTATTATGATCCGCGCCTGGCGGCGCCATCGGGCTGCCTGTTCTTGTGGCACCCGTTCTCCACGTTTTTTCACCTCCGCTGTGCGGTAGTAGATTTCCGACAGCACACGAGCCTCCAAGTCCCACGGAGGGGACCCTGCCAGCGCTAACGCTGCTTCGCCGGCCACCGTACGGTAACCGCGTATAATCCGCAGCGCCATTGCGCGTTGCGGGCTTCTCAATAACGCCTTATTTTGGACGCTAAGATGTTCCGTCCATATCGGGGCTCCATACAGGGCCATAGATTGAAGGACCCCTGTATAGAGCCGCCTGCAAGTGGACCCCGGACCTCCAATGTTGGGCAGGAGACGTCCAAGGGCCACGGCCGTCTTTTTAAGTTTAGGTACCAATCGGCGGAAATGTGCAGTGAAGGTCCACCTGGAATCTAGGACCAGACCCAGGTACTTCATTTCCGATCCGATTGGCACACTGACCTCTCCAATGCGAAGGGACGTATCCGCGGGGGGCCGCTTCCGGGGTCCATAGAAAAATATGGCCTCCGTCTTTTCTACAGCGACTCTCAACCCCTGCGCCTCGATACGCGCCACGACTTGGGACGCGCCCACTCTCGCCAGACGAATTGCCTCTTCAAAAGTTTCTCCGCGGGCTAGAAGGTATGTGTCGTCTGCATAGCAAACGAGACGAAGCCCGCGGAGAAGAGCCGCACGCAGAACGCGATCATAGCCGATGTTCCACAGGAGAGGGCCAAGGACAGACCCCTGTGGAACACCGCACCATGTGACGAACCGTATGACCAACCCGTCTCGACCGGCACAAATAATCACTCTCCGTCTTAAATATCCTCCGATAATCCGGCGCAGGTACAGAGGAAGTCTGTGATATCGGAGACCATCCTCGATTGCCTCGAATGGCAAGGTGTTGAATGCATTGGCGATGTCAAATGAAACCGCCAACACTACTGCGCCGTTCTCCGTCTGTTCCTTGCAGAACTCTTTCACTTCGAGGATCGCGTCTATGGTGGAGCGCTGCGCGCGGAAGCCGAACTGGGCCCCGGACAGGTTTGGACCTTCTCGCTCAAGGTGTTTGATCACCCTAGACGCGATCACTCTCTCCAGGAGTTTTCCGGCCTCATCCAGTAGCACTATGGGCCTGTAGGCCGAAGGTGAGTCAGCCGGGCGACCGTCTTTTCTGAGGAGCACCAGCTTACCCTCCTTCCAGTGCTGTGGGAATTCCGCCTGGGTCAGACACGCGCTGAAGAGTTCCCGCATCCTCTCCTTCAGCGGACCCATGGACTTAACCCAAACCCGTCCGGGAATTCCGTCCGGGCCGGGCGCAGTCTTTCGCTCACTCAGCCTAAGGATGGCTGAGTCAAGCTCACCCTCCGAAACCGGCGGAACTTCCTCCATCGGCGCCGTCTCAAATTCAGAAGGCGACTCAGATACCGCGACAGTCGGGAAAAGCGCCGACACGATCAAGGAAAGCTGCTCTGGAGGCAGCGTCTCAATTACTGGCGGACCACGGCCGATCTTATTGCGCACCATTCGATACGGGCGCCCCCATGGGTCCCGATTTAATTCCGCCAGCATTTCCTCCCGAGCAGCCTCCTTCGCCTGCTGTATGGCCAGATGTAGAGCGCTCTTGGCAGCGCTGTATTCGGCTCTGAGCCGCCTTTCTAACGACTCGTTTCTTGTCCTCCTGCGTATTTGTCGCTGGTACGGTCGACGTGCATTAACGCATTGCTGACGGAGCTCCGCGATCGTGTCCGTCCACCAATACACCTGCTTTTTTTTGAGGGAGGGCCGCGAATGCGAGGCATGGCTGCGTCGCAGATTCTGGACAAAGCCCCCCGAAACCAACGTGACTCCTCATTAACGTCCACAAGAGCCGTAGGCCTCGGCGTCCAGGCCTCTACCTCTGCCGCCTCCTTTAGCGCTTCCGTGTTCAGTCTGGTCAGTGCCCAGCGCGGGAATTCTGATGCACTTTCCGGCGAGCGCGTAACTGTCCGAGTAGAACTCGAGGGGGAGACACTGAATCGGATATATAAATGGTCCGACAGCGTCTCCACGCCCTCCACTACCCTCCAATCTTGGACCAGTCGTCCAACCGCGGGGCTGGCGAATGAGAGGTCGATAATCGAGCTCCCCTGCGGCCGAACGCATGTTGGTGTGTCCCCGCGGTTTAAAAGCGACAGACCGGTCAGAACAGTCCATTCTAGCACGGCATCCCCTCGGGTGTCGGTCACTGGGGAGCCCCATGCTGAATTCTTTGAGTTGAAGTCGCCGGCGACAAGAACGGGCCTTGGGGCCGCTCTTAAAACGGCCGCCTGCAACTCACCTAGAAAGGTCTCAAATTCGGCAAGCGTTTTGTTCGGGGAGAAGTATACGCCGAAGATCGTGTACTCCCCCCGATCCACCGCCACGAATCCCTGGCCTCTTTCCCGCACAACAAGCGGGGGGCCAGTGTCAGCTCCGTGTACAGCGACGGAGCCCATCAGGTCACCAACCCAGGTGTTGCGGGCCGGGACATAATAGGGCTCCGCCACTATTGCAACATCGACTTGCCACTGCACCAGGGCGTGAAATAGCAGGTCCTGGGCGCCGGCGCAATGGTTTATATTCGCCTGGAGTAATTCTATGGGTCGGCTATCCATTGTTCACATCCATTGCTATGTCTTGTCGGGCTTGAGGCCGACCCTCCACTTGAGGTTTAGTTGTTTTCCTCCGGTTGCGCCCCTTCTTCGGAGGAGCGCAGCCTTTGCCACCGATTGTATGATTGGCATTTCTCCCTGCCGCCGAACAAATCACGCAGTGAGGCCTCGCTGTACAGAAAGACGACCTGTGCCCTGCCTGACCACACCGGAAGCAGAGGTTACTCCTATCGACGTCTGAGGTGCACCGCCGCCCTGTATGACCGACTTCAAGGCAACGGTAGCATTTCATGGATCGGGGCTCCAAGGGCTGGACTCTCGCCGAGCTCCAACCAACCAGCAGGCGACCCGCAGCCACCAAGGTGTTGGCGGCAGCCACGGGGCACTGCACCCACATAGTCCCGGTTCCTCCGGGACCTTCACGGACGTCACCCCCCTTTACGTGTTCCGGAGAGCAACCCGTCTTGGCCACGACCGCTGCCAGAACAGCATCTTTTGTGACTGTATCGTCAAGACCAGATATTCGCACATCAGAACATTTGACTGGCCGAGCAACTCTAGCGATTCCGGCGAGTACGCCTCTCAGTTTTTCGGCGAAACGGTCCGCTGTGTCACTTGTTGTGCTGGCGGGGAGTTCCATGATTCTAGCTCCCGTTGCCGCCTGCCTAATTCGGACGCCCTCCGATAGCCCGAGATCCACCAAGTTGATCTCTTGTCGGGCCTTGAGGAGTACGTCTTTGTAGGTAGCGCCACGCTCTACCGCATCGTTCTGCAGCGTTATTACGACTGCAGAGGTGGCGGGAGCAGTGTGTCTTCGTCGCCTGGTTTTTTTCTTCTTGGGCTCCGACTTTGGGGAGGCTTTGGAGGCCCCCTTCGACCGTGCCTTTGTCTTATCCTTGTGTATCAAATCAAGGTTTGTCACATCCGGTTGCGTTTTCCTCTTCCCTTTCCCCTTCCGAACGACTGTGCTCCAGCCGTCTCCTTCTGATAAGGGGTCGGAAACAGCAGCCGCCAGTAGGGCCGGCTGTTGTGTTGCCGGTATCTCCTTTCCATGCTTTTTCGCCTTAGATTTCTTTTTACTTATTGTCTTTTCTTTTTCAGCTGCAGATGTAGTTGAAACAGCTGCTGCCCTTGCTGTCGTCGCCGGAGCCGGAGTCACCGTTCTTCTGGAGGGCCCAGCCTGTGAGAGGGCGGGCCAGTCCTCAGTCGGGTGAGTACCATTTTTGTCACTCCTTTTGTCTGCTGCCAGTGGCGGTCGAAGCCGCTTGGGTGGGAGCAAACGATCCTCCATTGCCTCAATGCGGGCGTTGACCATGTTCGAGGTCCTCTTCATGATGGAACGGGAGAATTCCTCAAACATGGCCCGTATTCCCGCAACTGTCAATTCTTCTGAACCGCCTTGTTTAGCTGGGGCTCCTTTCGCTGGGCTTGCTGGAGGCGGCGGTTTTGACGGCACCTCTTGTGCCCGACTCGCCTTCTCCCGCAAAAGCGTCACTTCCTTTCGAAGGCGTATATTCTCGGCCTCCAGTCTAAGAGTATCTTCTTTTAGAGAGGCAAGACCGCGGACCGACTCCTCAACTTTCTCCTCTCCCTCTCTTAGGGCCTTTGTAAAGGTACCCTTCAAGTTTCCGCTTTTAATGCGGACCATCTTAATGAGCTCCAAGCCCTGTTCTCCTACCGTTTTGAGCTTGGTAGCGGCCGGGAGATCATCAAGTGCTGCGCGCTCTGCCTGTTTGTTTGCAGCCAATTCCGCTTGTCGCTGCGCTTTTAGCAGCGCCGCAGCGACCTCTTTTTCGGCCTGGAGCCTCAGATCTTCGTGCTCCAGGTCCAGCAAGTCACGCTTTGCCTTTGCTACTCCGACATACTCTCCAGTTGTTGGGGGACGCCCACGTCCTCTTTTGGCAGGGACGGTTCTCTTTTTCCGAGTGTCTGAGCGAGCGGATCGCTCGGAGCCTCCGTCATCAGAAGCCGACCCAGAGTTTGATAGTCTCCTCTTGCCGGCTACACTTCCCGCTCGGTCGCGCGAAGACGCGCGAGAGCTTGTCGCTGTTCGCATCGTAGACAGCGAACAATCCGAATCTGACATCCTTTCCAGTTGAACAATCGGAATCCTTTGCGCATGCATTAAGTCGTCGTGTTTGGGGACAGAATGGTCCCCGGAGATCGCCGTTGGTAAAAGCAAATTTTTGCCCCCCTCAGAATACGTGGGGCTGGACGGGCTTGAAGGCCCGCCGAGGGATTCTCCGGTTAAGGTACCCTCCTGAGGTAGTAAATTTTTAAAACTTGCCATCCCATACAAACTTCGACACCCCGGGTCGCGGGCTTGTTTTCGGGTGTAGCTCACCCATCAAAGAGTTAACAAAAACGGAAAAGATAGTAGGAGAAGAAAGAAAAGATGGTGAAAGATAGAGAAAAACAAAATAAAACTAATGCAAAACAAGAAAACTAAACAAAATAGGTGGTGAAAGATAGTGAAGAAAAGAGATAGCGCCAGCCTTCAGCCGCGTGGGTACCTCACCCCGCAAAAGACGGAGTGGCGCACCCAAGCGTTGCCCAGGGCCACGAACTAGGACGAACTGGCTGAGCCCCAACCTAACCTAACCTAACCTAACCTAACCTAACCTAACCTAACCTAACCTAACCTAACCTAACCTAACCTAACCTAACCTAACCTAACCTAACCTAACCCGACTACGATCTGTGTCCTGTTTCATTCGTCAAGCGTATCTTAAGAGAGGATACGGTTGAGGAATGGGACAGGAGATACGAAGTGGGAGGGACGGCTGGAACCACGAAGCTCTTTTTCCCAAGCGCTGCTGCTGCATATAAGATAGTAAATAAGATAGACATCACACATCACACCACACAGATTCTGACCGGGCACGGCGGGTTCGCCTTCTATTTGAACAGATTCAAGTTGAAGGAGGACCCGTCGTGCTCATGTCAGCCAGGAGTTGAGGAGACGGTTCCTCACCTGCTACTCGAGTGCCCGATTTTTGCTAGCAGTAGATATGATACTGAGCAAAAATTGGGCATATCGGTGACGGGTGAGAATCTATCTGCCATCCTGGGGGGAAAGAAGAGGGACATTTTCCTCTCTTTTTGTAAAAGAATTGTGTGCGTAACAAACAAGAGAAATTGTGATATTTTGCTGTGATAAATTAGTGTTAGGTTCTTAGCGGTTAGGGTTTTTAAAATTGTGATATTAGGCTAGTTAAACGTTGTGCTGTATTATTATTATATTATTATTATTATTGTATTATTATTGTATTTAATTGATCTATATTTTACCGACATTTTAAATCTAAAGTAAAAATTTTTAGCTGTATTTTATCGTATTTTATTGTATTAATCTGGAATTTTATTAGTATGGATGTTACTGTAATTATTGGCTATTAAAAACTGTTCTTTTATATTAATAAACCTTAGAATAATAATTTTGACAAGTACATTGTATGATAGTATTACTATTGTAATAAACAACAATCATGTAAATATAAAAGTTAAAAATAAGACAAGAAAATGTATAAGTAGTAATAAGACAATGTATAAGTAGTAATAAGTAATAAAACTAGAATTAAGTACCATAAGGTTTGTAATAGAAATAAGAAGGAAAAAATTATAATAGACAAACAAGCAGCCCTGATAATGTTAGGGGGAGGGAAAAAAAAAAAAAAAAAAAAAAAAAAAAAAAAAAAAAAAAAAAAAAAAAAAAAAAAAAAAAAAAAAAAACCAACCAGTTCCGCTTCGCCCGCAGTCGAAGCAGCACGCGCCCCGCGAGCACCTAGTGAGCTCCGAACCGCACTAAGTCCGGTTAAATAAGTGAAAGTGGTCAAAACAGTGCTATAAACCTGTGCGATACGTCAAAACACGCGGGAAAGTGTCGCCAGGAAGAAAGTGAAAACCGCGTGAAAATCGGTTAAGAGGGAACCGAGAAAATTAAGAAAAACCGGGATTTTTCCCGGTTTTTAACATTGGGACGCGTGCGCCGAGCGATTAAGATCGACAACCCCCCCTTTTTATTGCATCCCAGTGTAGCCAAGTACTTAAGCCTGCTGCCTGCAAAAAATTGGATTTTTTCCGTGAAAAACTGTGAAGCAGCAGGCCAAAAACCAAAAAACCGCCAAGTGGCGCGGACACGGGGAGTGCAAGGGGAGGAAATTAAATATCACATGTTGAAGCGGAACATCCGGGGCTACCCAGAACAGTTGAAAAAAGTGAAATCGGACTTGTTGTTAAAAAGTTATTACAGTTTTAAAAATTTCGAAAATTAATAACTAAGAATCTAAATCGGTGAGGTGCATATATTTTTAGTGTACAGTGTGTGCCACATTTAGGAGCTCCCACATAAAAAATTTGGTGTCGTTCCGGTGCCTGGATCCAGAGAAAAAAGGAAAAAACCAAAAAATCTAGACCTAGCCCTAGGAGGTCTGGATTTCGAGGACATCAGCGGACCATCACCGTGAGTCGACACCAGTAGGCCGGGGAAGCGGAGAGAGAGTTAAGTGGCTTTTAAAGACATTTTAAGTTTTCAGTTTAAGACAGATAATTTTAAATAGCCTAAAAAGTTAACGTAGAATTAATTTAAAAATATAGAATTAATCTAGTAGAAAATAGAATAAGCAAAGTCTGTGATGGTGAAAGCCCCATATTTATAAGTTTTATAGTTATTAAGTAATTTACCTTTTAAGACCTGAAAGTCAAGTTCGTAGGATTCCCATACAATTTTAACTAAAGGAGGCCACGCCCCCAACTGATAAGGGAAAATCCTCATTTTTAGCCAAATTAGAGACTTATTCAAAATTTCAAAACCTAACCCCTATAGGGTACACCAGGAGGAACAATTACCTAAAGTTTAGACAGAATCCATTAGGTAATTACGTAGAAAACTGCATGTTAAGAGACAAAAAAGTGACGTCACAAAGTGGGTGGAACCTACGGATTTCAGGGCTGCAAATGACGTTTTTCGCCGGTCGATAATTTGTTTTAAAAAATTTTATGTATGTATGTCCAACTAAATTAAATAACTAAAATAGTAAATATAAACATAAAAACAGTTATATACAAATATAAATACATAAACTAAATACATAAAACACAAAATATAATAAAAGATAATATTATAAACCCTAAAAAGTAACTTTAAAATCTTAAAAATTTAGGAGTATATAGGAGTAAAGGGTAGAAGTTTATATATATAAACACAAATACATATATACATATAAAATAGTATAAAAATAAGTTAAAATTAAAATATAAAAAAGTAATAAACTGAGTAAATCAATTATATAATATCATATAGATAGACTGTATATAAATAAACACCATTATATAATACATATATATATATAAAAATAGTATAAAAATAAGGTAAATTGATATACAAAAAGTAAAAAACTGAGTGAATTAAGAACACTACATTATACCAGGTAATAGTAAGTAAATAAGTAATAATACATAGTAACAAAACATTCTGAAAACCTAGATAAAAACCACATATAATAATAAAAAAGTTAAAATAATCATAAAATAATATAAACAGGGAATAAACAACAACTAACAAACATACACACATCAATATTAGTACATATATATATACCAATAATATATGTAAACATAATATACGCACATACGTAAACATACATACACACATCACTAAACAAAATACCATAAACTAGCTAAATACTAATAACAAAATAGTATAATATACCGTATAATATCTAAATTAGAAATAAAAACTCAAGTATAACCCTAGCCATACAGACAAAGCATAAAACAAACATTAAAACTTCTAAAAACTTAATACAAATATATTATAAATTATCAAAGTTAACGAACGTTTATCAAATAGATAAACCGAGCATAGTAAGTAAAAGGGGCAACCCTAATAAGGATTACCATCGTCAAGTCCACTCGCCCCGCCCCCAAACGCTGTGCTGTACTTTGTGGGCGGTCCTATAGGCCGAGAGTTGACTGTAAAATATTGCAATATTAAAATTGATAAAAATTCTCTAAAATAACATACTTAAAACATACCTTAAAAAACTAAATAAATATACCACATTAATAATATAATAAAATAATAGTTAAACGAATTAGGAAAACATTAAAATAGTACAAATTGGTTAAAAATTTTAAGTAAATAAAAATTGGATATTAATTAAACATATAATAAAAAAGTAATAAAAACTATAGGCCATACATAAATAAAAATATCTTAATTTAGCTTAATATAAATATATAAAAAACCTTACATATACTACTCACGTATAATACTGCAACCCCTGGACTACAATCCTTTGGAACGATCGAGAACGTCCATAGGTGCGAGAGGCACGGGAATAGTCAACGCCCACACCGCCTGGCCCACTCGCTCTCGTGGTGCATAGAAACAGCAAGCTCCGCCCCCTCCTCGGCGCCCTGCTGCGCGATGTGTGCAGTCTAATAGGCCGAGGGTTTGCTGAAAAATAAAAGTAATATTAAATCGATAAAAAGATCCTAAAATAATACACATAATAAGTATCCTAAAAATCAAATAAATAGTTTATAAATAGTCTAAATTAGCAACATAATAAAATAATAATTAAAAATAGTAAAAAACCATCAAAATAGCATAAACCTGTACCAACATAGGGTAATAAAAAATTCTAAAATAATCAATAATAAAATAAAATAGTAAACTAAAACTCTAGGCAATATATTAACATAAAAATCTTAATCTAACTAACGTAAACGTACAATAAACTTTACATAAACTACTCGTCCAAAATACCGCAACCCTCGGACTATATCCTCGGAACATTCGAGAACACCTATAGGAGCGAGCGGCACGGACAGAGTCAACGCCTACACCGCCTGACCTGCTCGCACTCGTGGAGCATAGAAACAGTAAGCCCCGCCCCTGGAGCCACACAGCGCGACGTGGGCGGTCTGAGTCTGAGAGCCCGAGGCGGACGAACACATATAAAAAATTTTTCGAAAAAGAAATTATTAAATAATCAGCTAAAATAGTTTAATAGCAAACTCATAAAATAAACATTCACATTAAAACTAAATTAAAACTAAATAAACATATAAAACAGGTAAAATAGTATATACAATACATATTATATAAAACTAAAAACTTTGATATTTTAAAAAATTAAAAACAAAAATAGTAAACGAGCTTTTATACAACACACATACACACAAAACATAACAAAAACTAAATATAAACCGTGTCTTAACTTAAAATAAAAAGTGCTAAAAATAATTGTTGATCCCGGACTACTAGGCCCCGCCCCCTTGAAACACGGCAAAGAGCGAACCTCGATAGGGGCGGAGTCGAC
>JAYRCH010000934.1:0-46931 GCA_037179445.1 Phengaris alcon alcon
AAAGGTATAAGATATTATTGAAATTAGATGTAAGTGTAAATGGTGTGATTAGTTAGTAGATAAAGAAGGTATTAGATATTATAAAATTAGATGTAAGCTTGAATGGTGTGATTAGTTAGGAGATAAAAAAGGTATTAGATATTAATGAAATTAGATGTAAGTGTAAATGGTGTGATAAGTTAGTAGATAAAGAAGGTATTAAATATTATTGAAATTAGATGTAAGTGTAAATGGTGTGATTAGTTAGTAGATAAAGAAGGTATTAGATATTATAAAAATTAGATGTAAGCTTGAATGGTGTGATTAGTTAGGAGATAAAAAAGGTATTAGATATTAATGAAATTAGATGTAAGTGTAAATGGTGTGATAAGTTAGTAGATAAAGTAGGTATTAGATATTATTGAAATTAGATGTAAGCTTAAATGGTGTGATTACTTAGGAGATAAAAGGTATTAGATATTAATGAAATTAGATGTAAGTGTCAATGGTGTAATAAGTTAGTAGATAAAGAAGGTATAAGAAATTATAAAAATTAGATGTTAGCTTGAATGGTGTGATTGATTTGTAGATAAATTAGGTATTAGATATTATTGAAATTAGATGTCAGCTTAAATGGTGTGATTAGTTAGGAGATAAAAAAGGTAATAGATATTAATGAAATTAGATGTAAGTGTAAACGGTGTGATAAGTTAGTAGATAAAGTAGGTATTAGATATTATTGAAATTAGATGTAAGCTTAAATGGTGTGATTACTTAGGAGATAAAAGGTATTAGATATTAATGAAATTAGATGTAAGTGTCAATGGTGTAATAAGTTAGTAGAAAAAGAAGGTATAAGATATTATAAAAATTAGATGTAAGCTTGAATGGTGTGATTGATTTGTAGATAAAGAAGGTATTAAATATTATTGAAATTAAATGTAAGTGTAAATGGTGTGATTAGTTAGTAGATAAAGTAGGTATTAGATATTTTTGAAATTAGATGTAAACTTAAATAGTGTGATTGATTTGTAGATAAAGAAGGTATTAAATATTATTGAAATTAGATGTAAGTTTAAATGGTGTGATAAGTTAGTAGATAAAGTAGGTATTAGATATTATTGAAATTAGATGTAAGCTTAAATGGTGTGATTACTTAGGAGATAAAAGGTATTAGATATTAATGAAATTAGATGTAAGTGTCAATGGTGTAATAAGTTAGTAGAAAAAGAAGGTATAAGATATTATAAAAATTAGATGTAAGCTTGAATGGTGTGATTGATTTGTAGATAAAGAAGGTATTAAATATTATTGAAATTAGATGTAAGTGTAAATGGTGTGATTAGTTAGTAGATAAAGTAGGTATTAGATATTTTTGAAATTAGATGTAAACTTAAATAGTGTGATTGATTTGTAGATAAAGAAGGTATTAAATATTATTGAAATTAGATGTAAGTTTAAATGGTGTGATAAGTTAGTAGATAAAGAAGGTATTAAATATTATTGAAATTAGATGTAAGCTTAAATGGTGTGATTGATTTGTAGATAAAGAAGGCATTAAATATTATTGAAATTAGATGTAAGTGTAAATGGTGTGATTAGTTAGTAGATAAAGAAGGTTCTAGATATTATTGAAATAATATGTAAGTATTAATGGTGTCATTAGTTTGTAGATAAAGAAGGTATTAGATATTATAAAAATTAGATGTAAGCTTAAATGGTGTGATTAGTTAAGAAATAAAAAGTATTAGATATTAATAAAATTAGATGTAAGTGTCAATGGTGTAATAAGTTAGTAGATAAAGAAGGTATAAGATATTATAAAAATTAGATGTAAGCTTGAATGGTGTGATTAGTATAGGAGATAAAAAGGTATTAGATATTAATGAAATTAGATGTAAGTGTAAATGGTGTGATTAGTTAGTAGATATGGAAGGTAATAGATATTATAAAAATTAGATGTAAGCTTAAATGGTGTTACTGATTTGTAGATAAAGTAGGTATTAGATATTATTGAAATTAGATGTAAGCTTAAATGGTGTGATGAGTTAGGAGATAAAGAAGGTATTAAATATTATTGAAATGAGATGTAAGTTTAAATGGTGTGATAAGTTAGTAGATAAAGTAGGTATTAGATATTATTGAAATTAGATGTAAGCTTAAATGGTGTGATTACTTAGGAGATAAAAGGTATTAGATATTAATGAAATTAGATGTAAGTGTCAATGGTGTAATAAGTTAGTAGAAAAAGAAGGTATAAGATATTATAAAAATTAGATGTAAGCTTGAATGGTGTGATTGATTTGTAGATAAAGAAGGTATTAAATATTATTGAAATTAGATGTAAGTGTAAATGGTGTGATTAGTTAGTAGATAAAGTAGGTATTAGATATTTTTGAAATTAGATGTAAACTTAAATAGTGTGATTGATTTGTAGATAAAGAAGGTATTAAATATTATTGAAATTAGATGTAAGTTTAAATGGTGTGATAAGTTAGTAGATAAAGAAGGTATTAAATATTATTGAAATTAGATGTAAGCTTAAATGGTGTGATTGATTTGTAGATAAAGAAGGCATTAAATATTATTGAAATTAGATGTAAGTGTAAATGGTGTGATTAGTTAGTAGATAAAGAAGGTTCTAGATATTATTGAAATAATATGTAAGTATTAATGGTGTCATTAGTTTGTAGATAAAGAAGGTATTAGATATTATAAAAATTAGATGTAAGCTTAAATGGTGTGATGAGTTAGGAGATAAAGAAGGTATTAAATATTATTGAAATTAGATGTAAGTGTAAATGGTGTGATTAGTTAGTAGATAAAGAAGGTATTAAATATTATAAAAATTAGATGTAAGCTTGAATGGTGTGATTAGTTAGGAGATAAAAAAGGTATGAGATATTAATGAAATTAGATGTAAGTGTAAATGGTGTGATAAGTTAGTAGATAAAGTAGGTATTAGATATTATTGAAATTAGATGTAAGCTTAAATGGTGTGATTACTTAGGAGATAAAAGGTATTAGATATTAATGAAATTAGATGTAAGTGTCAATGGTGTAATAAGTTAGTAGAAAAAGAAGGTATAAGATATTATAAAAATTAGATGTAAGCTTGAATGGTGTGATTGATTTGTAGATAAATTAGGTATTAGATATTATTGAAATTAGATGTCAGCTTAAATGGTGTGATTAGTTAGGAGATAAAAAAGGTAATAGATATTAATGAAATTAGATGTAAGTGTAAATGGTGTGATAAGTTAGTAGATAAAGTAGGTATTAGATATTATTGAAATTAGATGTAAGCTTAAATGGTGTGATTAGTTAGGAGATAAAAAGGTATTAGATATTAATGAAATTAGATGTAAGTGTAAATGGTGTGATAAGTTAGTAGATAAAGAAGATATGAAATATTATTGAAATTAGATGTAAGTGTAAATGGTGTGATTATTTAGTAGATAAAGAAGGTATTAGATATTATAAAAATTAGATGTAAGCTTGAATGGTGTGATTGATTTGTAGATAAAGAAGGTATTAAATATTATTGAAATTATATGTAAGTGTAAATGGTGTAATTAGTTAGTAGATAAAAAATGTAATAGATATTAATGAAATTAGATGTAAGTGTAAATGGTGTGATAAGTTAGTAGATAAAGAAGGTATTAAATATTATTGAAATTAGATGTAAGCTTAAATGGTGTGATTGATTTGTAGATAAAGAAGGTATTAAATATTATTGAAATTAGATGTAAGTGTTAATGGTGTAATTAGTTAGTAGATAAAAAATGTAATAGATATTAATGAAATTAGATGTAAGTGTAAATGGTGTGATAAGTTAGTAGATAACGAAGTTATTAAATATTATTGAAATTAGATGTAAGCTTAAATGGTGTGATTGATTTGTAGATAAAGAAGGTATTAAATATTATTGAAATTAGATGTAAGTGTAAATGGTGTGATTAGTTAGTAGATAAAGTAGGTATTAGATATTTTTGAAATTAGATGTAAACTTAAATAGTGTAATTGATTTGTAGATAAAGAAGGTATTAAATATTATTGAAATTAGATGTAAGTTTAAATGGTGTGATAAGTTAGTAGATAAAGTAGGTATTAGATATTATTGAAATTAGATGTAAGCTTAAATGGTGTGATTACTTAGGAGATAAAAGGTATTAGATATTAATGAAATTAGATGTAAGTGTCAATGGTGTAATAAGTTAGTAGATAAAGAAGGTATAAGATATTATTGAAATTAGATGTAAGTGTAAATGGTGTGATTAGTTAGTAGATAAAGAAGGTATTAGATATTATAAAAATTAGATGTAAGCTTGAATGGTGTGATTAGTTAGGAGATAAAAAAGGTATTAGATATTAATGAAATTAGATGTAAGTGTAAATGGTGTGATAAGTTAGTAGATAAAGAAGGTATTAAATATTATTGAAATTAGATGTAAGTGTAAATGGTGTGATTAGTTAGTAGATAAAGAAGGTATTAGATATTATAAAAATTAGATGTAAGCTTGAATGGTGTGATTAGTTAGGAGATAAAAAAGGTATTAGATATTAATGAAATTAGATGTAAGTGTAAATGGTGTGATAAGTTAGTAGATAAAGTAGGTATTAGATATTATTGAAATTAGATGTAAGCTTAAATGGTGTGATTACTTAGGAGATAAAAGGTATTAGATATTAATGAAATTAGATGTAAGTGTCAATGGTGTAATAAGTTAGTAGATAAAGAAGGTATAAGATATTATAAAAATTAGATGTTAGCTTGAATGGTGTGATTGATTTGTAGATAAATTAGGTATTAGATATTATTGAAATTAGATGTCAGCTTAAATGGTGTGATTAGTTAGGAGATAAAAAAGGTAATAGATATTAATGAAATTAGATGTAAGTGTAAACGGTGTGATAAGTTAGTAGATAAAGTAGGTATTAGATATTATTGAAACTAGATGTAAGCTTAAATGGTGTGATTACTTAGGAGATAAAAGGTATTAGATATTAATGAAATTAGATGTAAGTGTCAATGGTGTAATAAGTTAGTAGAAAAAGAAGGTATAAGATATTATAAAAATTAGATGTAAGCTTGAATGGTGTGATTGATTTGTAGATAAAGAAGGTATTAAATATTATTGAAATTAAATGTAAGTGTAAATGGTGTGATTAGTTAGTAGATAAAGTAGGTATTAGATATTTTTGAAATCAGATGGAAACTTAAATAGTGTGATTGATTTGTAGATAAAGAAGGTATTAAATATTATTGAAATTAGATGTAAGTTTAAATGGTGTGATAAGTTAGTAGATAAAGTAGGTATTAGATATTATTGAAATTAGATGTAAGCTTAAATGGTGTGATTACTTAGGAGATAAAAGGTATTAGATATTAATGAAATTAGATGTAAGTGTCAATGGTGTAATAAGTTAGTAGAAAAAGAAGGTATAAGATATTATAAAAATTAGATGTAAGCTTGAATGGTGTGATTGATTTGTAGATAAAGAAGGTATTAAATATTATTGAAATTTAATGTAAGTGTAAATGGTGTGATTAGTTAGTAGATAAAGTAGGTATTAGATATTTTTGAAATTAGATGTAAACTTAAATAGTGTGATTGATTTGTAGATAAAGAAGGTATTAAATATTATTGAAATTAGATGTAAGTTTAAATGGTGTGATAAGTTAGTAGATAAAGTAGGTATTAGATATTATTGAAATTAGATGTAAGCTTAAATGGTGTGATTACTTAGGAGATAAAAGGTATTAGATATTAATGAAATTAGATGTAAGTGTCAATGGTGTAATAAGTTAGTAGAAAAAGAAGGTATAAGATATTATAAAAATTAGATGTAAGCTTGAATGGTGTGATTGATTTGTAGATAAAGAAGGTATTAAATATTATTGAAATTAGATGTAAGTGTAAATGGTGTGATTAGTTAGTAGATAAAGTAGGTATTAGATATTTTTGAAATTAGATGTAAACTTAAATAGTGTGATTGATTTGTAGATAAAGAAGGTATTAAATATTATTGAAATTAGATGTAAGTTTAAATGGTGTGATAAGTTAGTAGATAAAGAAGGTATTAAATATTATTGAAATTAGATGTAAGCTTAAATGGTGTGATTGATTTGTAGATAAAGAAGGCATTAAATATTATTGAAATTAGATGTAAGTGTAAATGGTGTGATTAGTTAGTAGATAAAGAAGGTTCTAGATATTATTGAAATAATATGTAAGTATTAATGGTGTCATTAGTTTGTAGATAAAGAAGGTATTAGATATTATAAAAATTAGATGTAAGCTTAAATGGTGTGATTAGTTAAGAAATAAAAAGTATTAGATATTAATAAAATTAGATGTAAGTGTCAATGGTGTAATAAGTTAGTAGATAAAGAAGGTATAAGATATTATAAAAATTAGATGTAAGCTTGAATGGTGTGATTAGTATAGGAGATAAAAAGGTATTAGATATTAATGAAATTAGATGTAAGTGTAAATGGTGTGATTAGTTAGTAGATATGGAAGGTAATAGATATTATAAAAATTAGATGTAAGCTTAAATGGTGTTACTGATTTGTAGATAAAGTAGGTATTAGATATTATTGAAATTAGATGTAAGCTTAAATGGTGTGATGAGTTAGGAGATAAAGAAGGTATTAAATATTATTGAAATTAGATGTAAGTGTAAATGGTGTGATTAGTTAGTAGATAAAGAAGGTATTAGATATTATAAAAATTAGATGTAAGCTTGAATGGTGTGATTAGTTAGGAGATAAAATAGGTATGATATATTAATGAAATTAGATGTAAGTGTAAATGGTGTGATAAGTTAGTAGATAAAGTAGGTATTAGATATTATTGAAATTAGATGTAAGCTTAAATGGTGTGATTACTTAGGAGATAAAAGGTATTAGATATTAATGAAATTAGATGTAAGTGTCAATGGTGTAATAAGTTAGTAGAAAAAGAAGGTATAAGATATTATAAAAATTAGATGTAAGCTTGAATGGTGTGATTGATTTGTAGATAAATTAGGTATTAGATATTATTGAAATTAGATGTCAGCTTAAATGGTATGATTAGTTAGGAGATAAAAAAGGTAATAGATATTAATGAAATTAGATGTAAGTGTAAATGGTGTGATAAGTTAGTAGATAAAGTAGGTATTAGATATTATTGAAATTAGATGTAAGCTTAAATGGTGTGATTAGTTAGGAGATAAAAAGGTATTAGATATTAATGAAATTAGATGTAAGTGTAAATGGTGTGATAAGTTAGTAGATAAAGAAGGTATGAAATATTATTGAAATTAGATGTAAGTGTAAATGGTGTGATTATTTAGTAGATAAAGAAGGTATTAGATATTATAAAAATTAGATGTAAGCTTGAATGGTGTGATTGATTTGTAGATAAAGAAGGTATTAAATATTATTGAAATTAGATGTAAGTGTAAATGGTGTAATTAGTTAGTAGATAAAAAATGTAATAGATATTAATGAAATTAGATGTAAGTGTAAATGGTGTGATAAGTTAGTAGATAAAGAAGGTATTAAATATTATTGAAATTAGATGTAAGCTTAAATGGTGTGATTGATTTGTAGATAAAGAGGGTATTAAATATTAATGAAATTAGATGTAAGTGTAAATGGTGTAATTAGTTAGTAGATAAAAAATGTAATAGATATTAATGAAATTAGATGTAAGTGTAAATGGTGTGATAAGTTAGTAGATAAAGAAGGTATTAAATATTATTGAAATTAGATGTAAGCTTAAATGGTGTGATTGATTTGTAGATAAAGAAGGTATTAAATATTATTGAAATTAGATGTAAGTGTAAATGGTGTGATTAGTTAGTAGATAAAGTAGGTATTAGATATTTTTGAAATTAGATGTAAACTTAAATAGTGTAATTGATTTGTAGATAAAGAAGGTATTAAATATTATTGAAATTAGATGTAAGTTTAAATGGTGTGATAAGTTAGTAGATAAAGTAGGTATTAGATATTATTGAAATTAGATGTAAGCTTAAATGGTGTGATTACTTAGGAGATAAAAGGTATTAGATATTAATGAAATTAGATGTAAGTGTCAATGGTGTAATAAGTTAGTAGATAAAGAAGGTATAAGATATTATTGAAATTAGATGTAAGTGTAAATGGTGTGATTAGTTAGTAGATAGAGAAGGTATTAGATATTATAAAAATTAGATGTAAGCTTGAATGGTGTGATTAGTTAGGAGATAAAAAAGGTATTAGATATTAATGAAATTAGATGTAAGTGTAAATGGTGTGATAAGTTAGTAGATAAAGAAGGTATTAAATATTATTGAAATTAGATGTAAGTGTAAATGGTGTGATTAGTTAGTAGATAAAGAAGGTATTAGATATTATAAAAATTAGATGTAAGCTTGAATGGTGTGATTAGTTAGGAGATAAAAAAGGTATTAGATATTAATGAAATTAGATGTAAGTGTAAATGGTGTGATAAGTTAGTAGATAAAGTAGGTATTAGATATTATTGAAATTAGATGTAAGCTTAAATGGTGTGATTACTTAGGAGATAAAAGGTATTAGATATTAATGAAATTAGATGTAAGTGTCAATGGTGTAATAAGTTAGTAGAAAAAGAAGGTATAAGATATTATAAAAATTAGATGTAAGCTTGAATGGTGTGATTGATTTGTAGATAAAGAAGGTATTAAATATTATTGAAATTAGATGTAAGTGTAAATGGTGTGATTAGTTAGTAGATAAAGTAGGTATTAGATATTTTTGAAATTAGATGTAAACTTAAATAGTGTGATTGATTTGTAGATAAAGAAGGTATTAAATATTATTGAAATTAGATGTAAGTTTAAATGGTGTGATAAGTTAGTAGATAAAGAAGGTATTAAATATTATTGAAATTAGATGTAAGCTTAAATGGTGTGATTGATTTGTAGATAAAGAAGGGATTAAATATTATTGAAATTAGATGTAAGTGTAAATGGTGTGATTAGTTAGTAGATAAAGAAGGTTCTAGATATTATTGAAATAATATGTAAGTATTAATGGTGTCATTAGTTTGTAGATAAAGAAGGTATTAGATATTATAAAAATTAGATGTAAGCTTAAATGGTGTGATTAGTTAAGAAATAAAAAGTATTAGATATTACTAAAATTAGATGTAAGTGTCAATGGTGTAATAAGTTAGTAGATAAAGAAGGTATAAGATATTATAAAAATTAGATGTAAGCTTGAATGGTGTGATTAGTATAGGAGATAAAAAGGTATTAGATATTAATGAAATTAGATGTAAGTGTAAATGGTGTGATTAGTTAGTAGATATGGAAGGTAATAGATATTATAAAAATTAGATGTAAGCTTAAATGGTGTTACTGATTTGTAGATAAAGTAGGTATTAGATATTATTGAAATTAGATGTAAGCTTAAATGGTGTGATTAGTTAGTAGATAAAGTAGGTATTAGATATTTTTGAAATTAGATGTAAACTTAAATAGTGTGATTGATTTGTAGATAAAGAAGGTATTAAATATTATTGAAATTAGATGTAAGTTTAAATGGTGTGATAAGTTAGTAGATAAAGTAGGTATTAGATATTATTGAAATTAGATGTAAGCTTAAATGGTGTGATTACTTAGGAGATAAAAGGTATTAGATATTAATGAAATTAGATGTAAGTGTCAATGGTGTAATAAGTTAGTAGAAAAAGAAGGTATAAGATATTATAAAAATTAGATGTAAGCTTGAATGGTGTGATTGATTTGTAGATAAAGAAGGTATTAAATATTATTGAAATTAGATGTAAGTGTAAATGGTGTGATTAGTTAGTAGATAAAGTAGGTATTAGATATTTTTGAAATTAGATGTAAACTTAAATAGTGTGATTGATTTGTAGATAAAGAAGGTATTAAATATTATTGAAATTAGATGTAAGTTTAAATGGTGTGATAAGTTAGTAGATAAAGAAGGTATTAAATATTATTGAAATTAGATGTAAGCTTAAATGGTGTGATTGATTTGTAGATAAAGAAGGGATTAAATATTATTGAAATTAGATGTAAGTGTAAATGGTGTAATTAGTTAGTAGATAAAGAAGGTTCTAGATATTATTGAAATAATATGTAAGTATTAATGGTGTCATTAGTTTGTAGATAAAGAAGGTATTAGATATTATAAAAATTAGATGTAAGCTTAAATGGTGTGATTAGTTAAGAAATAAAAAGTATTAGATATTAATAAAATTAGATGTAAGTGTCAATGGTGTAATAAGTTAGTAGATAAAGAAGGTATAAGATATTATAAAAATTAGATGTAAGCTTGAATGGTGTGATTAGTATAGGAGATAAAAAGGTATTAGATATTAATGAAATTAGATGTAAGTGTAAATGGTGTGATTAGTTAGTAGATATGGAAGGTAATAGATATTATAAAAATTAGATGTAAGCTTAAATGGTGTTACTGATTTGTAGATAAAGTAGGTATTAGATATTATTGAAATTAGATGTAAGCTTAAATGGTGTGATGAGTTAGGAGATAAAGAAGGTATTAAATATTATTGAAATTAGATGTAAGTGTAAATGGTGTGATTAGTTAGTAGATAAATTAGGTATTAGATATTATTGAAATTAGATGTCAGCTTAAATGGTGTGATTAGTTAGGAGATAAAAAAGGTAATAGATATTAATGAAATTAGATGTAAGTGTAAACGGTGTGATAAGTTAGTAGATAAAGTAGGTATTAGATATTATTGAAACTAGATGTAAGCTTAAATGGTGTGATTACTTAGGAGATAAAAGGTATTAGATATTAATGAAATTAGATGTAAGTGTCAATGGTGTAATAAGTTAGTAGAAAAAGAAGGTATAAGATATTATAAAAATTAGATGTAAGCTTGAATGGTGTGATTGATTTGTAGATAAAGAAGGTATTAAATATTATTGAAATTAAATGTAAGTGTAAATGGTGTGATTAGTTAGTAGATAAAGTAGGTATTAGATATTTTTGAAATCAGATGTAAACTTAAATAGTGTGATTGATTTGTAGATAAAGAAGGTATTAAATATTATTGAAATTAGATGTAAGTTTAAATGGTGTGATAAGTTAGTAGATAAAGTAGGTATTAGATATTATTGAAATTAGATGTAAGCTTAAATGGTGTGATTACTTAGGAGATAAAAGGTATTAGATATTAATGAAATTAGATGTAAGTGTCAATGGTGTAATAAGTTAGTAGAAAAAGAAGGTATAAGATATTATAAAAATTAGATGTAAGCTTGAATGGTGTGATTGATTTGTAGATAAAGAAGGTATTAAATATTATTGAAATTTAATGTAAGTGTAAATGGTGTGATTAGTTAGTAGATAAAGTAGGTATTAGATATTTTTGAAATTAGATGTAAACTTAAATAGTGTGATTGATTTGTAGATAAAGAAGGTATTAAATATTATTGAAATTAGATGTAAGTTTAAATGGTGTGATAAGTTAGTAGATAAAGTAGGTATTAGATATTATTGAAATTAGATGTAAGCTTAAATGGTGTGATTACTTAGGAGATAAAAGGTATTAGATATTAATGAAATTAGATGTAAGTGTCAATGGTGTAATAAGTTAGTAGAAAAAGAAGGTATAAGATATTATAAAAATTAGATGTAAGCTTGAATGGTGTGATTGATTTGTAGATAAAGAAGGTATTAAATATTATTGAAATTAGATGTAAGTGTAAATGGTGTGATTAGTTAGTAGATAAAGTAGGTATTAGATATTTTTGAAATTAGATGTAAACTTAAATAGTGTGATTGATTTGTAGATAAAGAAGGTATTAAATATTATTGAAATTAGATGTAAGTTTAAATGGTGTGATAAGTTAGTAGATAAAGAAGGTATTAAATATTATTGAAATTAGATGTAAGCTTAAATGGTGTGATTGATTTGTAGATAAAGAAGGCATTAAATATTATTGAAATTAGATGTAAGTGTAAATGGTGTGATTAGTTAGTAGATAAAGAAGGTTCTAGATATTATTGAAATAATATGTAAGTATTAATGGTGTCATTAGTTTGTAGATAAAGAAGGTATTAGATATTATAAAAATTAGATGTAAGCTTAAATGGTGTGATTAGTTAAGAAATAAAAAGTATTAGATATTAATAAAATTAGATGTAAGTGTCAATGGTGTAATAAGTTAGTAGATAAAGAAGGTATAAGATATTATAAAAATTAGATGTAAGCTTGAATGGTGTGATTAGTATAGGAGATAAAAAGGTATTAGATATTAATGAAATTAGATGTAAGTGTAAATGGTGTGATTAGTTAGTAGATATGGAAGGTAATAGATATTATAAAAATTAGATGTAAGCTTAAATGGTGTTACTGATTTGTAGATAAAGTAGGTATTAGATATTATTGAAATTAGATGTAAGCTTAAATGGTGTGATGAGTTAGGAGATAAAGAAGGTATTAAATATTATTGAAATTAGATGTAAGTGTAAATGGTGTGATTAGTTAGTAGATAAAGAAGGTATTAGATATTATAAAAATTAGATGTAAGCTTGAATGGTGTGATTAGTTAGGAGATAAAATAGGTATGATATATTAATGAAATTAGATGTAAGTGTAAATGGTGTGATAAGTTAGTAGATAAAGTAGGTATTAGATATTATTGAAATTAGATGTAAGCTTAAATGGTGTGATTACTTAGGAGATAAAAGGTATTAGATATTAATGAAATTAGATGTAAGTGTCAATGGTGTAATAAGTTAGTAGAAAAAGAAGGTATAAGATATTATAAAAATTAGATGTAAGCTTGAATGGTGTGATTGATTTGTAGATAAATTAGGTATTAGATATTATTGAAATTAGATGTCAGCTTAAATGGTATGATTAGTTAGGAGATAAAAAAGGTAATAGATATTAATGAAATTAGATGTAAGTGTAAATGGTGTGATAAGTTAGTAGATAAAGTAGGTATTAGATATTATTGAAATTAGATGTAAGCTTAAATGGTGTGATTAGTTAGGAGATAAAAAGGTATTAGATATTAATGAAATTAGATGTAAGTGTAAATGGTGTGATAAGTTAGTAGATAAAGAAGGTATGAAATATTATTGAAATTAGATGTAAGTGTAAATGGTGTGATTATTTAGTAGATAAAGAAGGTATTAGATATTATAAAAATTAGATGTAAGCTTGAATGGTGTGATTGATTTGTAGATAAAGAAGGTATTAAATATTATTGAAATTAGATGTAAGTGTAAATGGTGTAATTAGTTAGTAGATAAAAAATGTAATAGATATTTTTGAAATTAGATGTAAACTTAAATAGTGTGATTGATTTGTAGATAAAGAAGGTATTAAATATTATTGAAATTAGATGTAAGTTTAAATGGTGTGATAAGTTAGTAGATAAAGTAGGTATTAGATATTATTGAAATTAGATGTAAGCTTAAATGGTGTGATTACTTAGGAGATAAAAGGTATTAGATATTAATGAAATTAGATGTAAGTGTCAATGGTGTAATAAGTTAGTAGAAAAAGAAGGTATAAGATATTATAAAAATTAGATGTAAGCTTGAATGGTGTGATTGATTTGTAGATAAAGAAGGTATTAAATATTATTGAAATTAGATGTAAGTGTAAATGGTGTGATTAGTTAGTAGATAAAGTAGGTATTAGATATTTTTGAAATTAGATGTAAACTTAAATAGTGTGATTGATTTGTAGATAAAGAAGGTATTAAATATTATTGAAATTAGATGTAAGTTTAAATGGTGTGATAAGTTAGTAGATAAAGAAGGTATTAAATATTATTGAAATTAGATGTAAGCTTAAATGGTGTGATTGATTTGTAGATAAAGAAGGCATTAAATATTATTGAAATTAGATGTAAGTGTAAATGGTGTGATTAGTTAGTAGATAAAGAAGGTTCTAGATATTATTGAAATAATATGTAAGTATTAATGGTGTCATTAGTTTGTAGATAAAGAAGGTATTAGATATTATAAAAATTAGATGTAAGCTTAAATGGTGTGATTAGTTAAGAAATAAAAAGTATTAGATATTAATAAAATTAGATGTAAGTGTCAATGGTGTAATAAGTTAGTAGATAAAGAAGGTATAAGATATTATAAAAATTAGATGTAAGCTTGAATGGTGTGATTAGTATAGGAGATAAAAAGGTATTAGATATTAATGAAATTAGATGTAAGTGTAAATGGTGTGATTAGTTAGTAGATATGGAAGGTAATAGATATTATAAAAATTAGATGTAAGCTTAAATGGTGTTACTGATTTGTAGATAAAGTAGGTATTAGATATTATTGAAATTAGATGTAAGCTTAAATGGTGTGATGAGTTAGGAGATAAAGAAGGTATTAAATATTATTGAAATTAGATGTAAGTGTAAATGGTGTGATTAGTTAGTAGATAAAGAAGGTATTAGATATTATAAAAATTAGATGTAAGCTTGAATGGTGTGATTAGTTAGGAGATAAAATAGGTATGATATATTAATGAAATTAGATGTAAGTGTAAATGGTGTGATAAGTTAGTAGATAAAGTAGGTATTAGATATTATTGAAATTAGATGTAAGCTTAAATGGTGTGATTACTTAGGAGATAAAAGGTATTAGATATTAATGAAATTAGATGTAAGTGTCAATGGTGTAATAAGTTAGTAGAAAAAGAAGGTATAAGATATTATAAAAATTAGATGTAAGCTTGAATGGTGTGATTGATTTGTAGATAAATTAGGTATTAGATATTATTGAAATTAGATGTCAGCTTAAATGGTATGATTAGTTAGGAGATAAAAAAGGTAATAGATATTAATGAAATTAGATGTAAGTGTAAATGGTGTGATAAGTTAGTAGATAAAGTAGGTATTAGATATTATTGAAATTAGATGTAAGCTTAAATGGTGTGATTAGTTAGGAGATAAAAAGGTATTAGATATTAATGAAATTAGATGTAAGTGTAAATGGTGTGATAAGTTAGTAGATAAAGAAGGTATGAAATATTATTGAAATTAGATGTAAGTGTAAATGGTGTGATTATTTAGTAGATAAAGAAGGTATTAGATATTATAAAAATTAGATGTAAGCTTGAATGGTGTGATTGATTTGTAGATAAAGAAGGTATTAAATATTATTGAAATTAGATGTAAGTGTAAATGGTGTAATTAGTTAGTAGATAAAAAATGTAATAGATATTAATGAAATTAGATGTAAGTGTAAATGGTGTGATAAGTTAGTAGATAAAGAAGGTATTAAATATTATTGAAATTAGATGTAAGCTTAAATGGTGTGATTGATTTGTAGATAAAGAGGGTATTAAATATTATTGAAATTAGATGTAAGTGTAAATGGTGTAATTAGTTAGTAGATAAAAAATGTAATAGATATTAATGAAATTAGATGTAAGTGTAAATGGTGTGATAAGTTAGTAGATAAAGAAGGTATTAAATATTATTGAAATTAGATGTAAGCTTAAATGGTGTGATTGATTTGTAGATAAAGAAGGTATTAAATATTATTGAAATTAGATGTAAGTGTAAATGGTGTGATTAGTTAGTAGATAAAGTAGGTATTAGATATTTTTGAAATTAGATGTAAACTTAAATAGTGTAATTGATTTGTAGATAAAGAAGGTATTAAATATTATTGAAATTAGATGTAAGTTTAAATGGTGTGATAAGTTAGTAGATAAAGTAGGTATTAGATATTATTGAAATTAGATGTAAGCTTAAATGGTGTGATTACTTAGGAGATAAAAGGTATTAGATATTAATGAAAATAGATGTAAGTGTCAATGGTGTAATAAGTTAGTAGATAAAGAAGGTATAAGATATTATTGAAATTAGATGTAAGTGTAAATGGTGTGATTAGTTAGTAGATAGAGAAGGTATTAGATATTATAAAAATTAGATGTAAGCTTGAATGGTGTGATTAGTTAGGAGATAAAAAAGGTATTAGATATTAATGAAATTAGATGTAAGTGTAAATGGTGTGATAAGTTAGTAGATAAAGAAGGTATTAAATATTATTGAAATTAGATGTAAGTGTAAATGGTGTGATTAGTTAGTAGATAAAGAAGGTATTAGATATTATAAAAATTAGATGTAAGCTTGAATGGTGTGATTAGTTAGGAGATAAAAAAGGTATTAGATATTAATGAAATTAGATGTAAGTGTAAATGGTGTGATAAGTTAGTAGATAAAGTAGGTATTAGATATTATTGAAATTAGATGTAAACTTAAATAGTGTGATTGATTTGTAGATAAAGAAGGTATTAAATATTATTGAAATTAGATGTAAGTTTAAATGGTGTGATAAGTTAGTAGATAAAGTAGGTATTAGATATTATTGAAATTAGATGTAAGCTTAAATGGTGTGATTACTTAGGAGATAAAAGGTATTAGATATTAATGAAATTAGATGTAAGTGTCAATGGTGTAATAAGTTAGTAGAAAAAGAAGGTATAAGATATTATAAAAATTAGATGTAAGCTTGAATGGTGTGATTGATTTGTAGATAAAGAAGGTATTAAATATTATTGAAATTAGATGTAAGTGTAAATGGTGTGATTAGTTAGTAGATAAAGTAGGTATTAGATATTTTTGAAATTAGATGTAAACTTAAATAGTGTGATTGATTTGTAGATAAAGAAGGTATTAAATATTATTGAAATTAGATGTAAGTTTAAATGGTGTGATAAGTTAGTAGATAAAGAAGGTATTAAATATTATTGAAATTAGATGTAAGCTTAAATGGTGTGATTGATTTGTAGATAAAGAAGGGATTAAATATTATTGAAATTAGATGTAAGTGTAAATGGTGTGATTAGTTAGTAGATAAAGAAGGTTCTAGATATTATTGAAATAATATGTAAGTATTAATGGTGTCATTAGTTTGTAGATAAAGAAGGTATTAGATATTATAAAAATTAGATGTAAGCTTAAATGGTGTGATTAGTTAAGAAATAAAAAGTATTAGATATTAATAAAATTAGATGTAAGTGTCAATGGTGTAATAAGTTAGTAGATAAAGAAGGTATAAGATATTATAAAAATTAGATGTAAGCTTGAATGGTGTGATTAGTATAGGAGATAAAAAGGTATTAGATATTAATGAAATTAGATGTAAGTGTAAATGGTGTGATTAGTTAGTAGATATGGAAGGTAATAGATATTATAAAAATTAGATGTAAGCTTAAATGGTGTTACTGATTTGTAGATAAAGTAGGTATTAGATATTATTGAAATTAGATGTAAGCTTAAATGGTGTGATTAGTTAGTAGATAAAGTAGGTATTAGATATTTTTGAAATTAGATGTAAACTTAAATAGTGTGATTGATTTGTAGATAAAGAAGGTATTAAATATTATTGAAATTAGATGTAAGTTTAAATGGTGTGATAAGTTAGTAGATAAAGTAGGTATTAGATATTATTGAAATTAGATGTAAGCTTAAATGGTGTGATTACTTAGGAGATAAAAGGTATTAGATATTAATGAAATTAGATGTAAGTGTCAATGGTGTAATAAGTTAGTAGAAAAAGAAGGTATAAGATATTATAAAAATTAGATGTAAGCTTGAATGGTGTGATTGATTTGTAGATAAAGAAGGTATTAAATATTATTGAAATTAGATGTAAGTGTAAATGGTGTGATTAGTTAGTAGATAAAGTAGGTATTAGATATTTTTGAAATTAGATGTAAACTTAAATAGTGTGATTGATTTGTAGATAAAGAAGGTATTAAATATTATTGAAATTAGATGTAAGTTTAAATGGTGTGATAAGTTAGTAGATAAAGAAGGTATTAAATATTATTGAAATTAGATGTAAGCTTAAATGGTGTGATTGATTTGTAGATAAAGAAGGGATTAAATATTATTGAAATTAGATGTAAGTGTAAATGGTGTAATTAGTTAGTAGATAAAGAAGGTTCTAGATATTATTGAAATAATATGTAAGTATTAATGGTGTCATTAGTTTGTAGATAAAGAAGGTATTAGATATTATAAAAATTAGATGTAAGCTTAAATGGTGTGATTAGTTAAGAAATAAAAAGTATTAGATATTAATAAAATTAGATGTAAGTGTCAATGGTGTAATAAGTTAGTAGATAAAGAAGGTATAAGATATTATAAAAATTAGATGTAAGCTTGAATGGTGTGATTAGTATAGGAGATAAAAAGGTATTAGATATTAATGAAATTAGATGTAAGTGTAAATGGTGTGATTAGTTAGTAGATATGGAAGGTAATAGATATTATAAAAATTAGATGTAAGCTTAAATGGTGTTACTGATTTGTAGATAAAGTAGGTATTAGATATTATTGAAATTAGATGTAAGCTTAAATGGTGTGATGAGTTAGGAGATAAAGAAGGTATTAAATATTATTGAAATTAGATGTAAGTGTAAATGGTGTGATTAGTTAGTAGATAAAGAAGGTATTAGATATTATAAAAATTAGGTGTAAGCTTGAATGGTGTGATTAGTTAGGAGATAAAAAAGGTATGAGATATTAATGAAATTAGATGTAAGTGTAAATGGTGTGATAAGTTAGTAGATAAAGTAGGTATTAGATATTATTGAAATTAGATGTAAGCTTAAATGGTGTGATTACTTAGGAGATAAAAGGTATTAGATATTAATGAAATTAGATGTAAGTGTCAATGGTGTAATAAGTTAGTAGAAAAAGAAGGTATAAGATATTATAAAAATTAGATGTAAGCTTGAATGGTGTTATTGATTTGTAGATAAATTAGGTATTAGATATTATTGAAATTAGATGTCAGCTTAAATGGTGTGATTAGTTAGGAGATAAAAAAGGTAATAGATATTAATGAAATTAGATGTAAGTGTAAATGGTGTGATAAGTTAGTAGATAAAGAAAGTATGAAATATTATTGAAATTAGATGTAAGTGTAAATGGTGTGATTATTTAGTAGATAAAGAAGGTATTAGATATTATAAAAATTAGATGTAAGCTTGAATGGTGTGATTGATTTGTAGATAAAGAAGGTATTAAATATTATTGAAATTAGATGTAAGTGTAAATGGTGTAATTAGTTAGTAGATAAAAAATGTAATAGATATTAATGAAATTAGATGTAAGTGTAAATGGTGTGATAAGTTAGTAGATAAAGAAGGTATTAAATATTATTGAAATTAGATGTAAGCTTAAATGGTGTGATTGATTTGTAGATAAAGAAGGTATTAAATATTATTGAAATTAGATGTAAGTGTAAATGGTGTAATTAGTTAGTAGATAAAAAATGTAATAGATATTAATGAAATTAGATGTAAGTGTAAATGGTGTGATAAGTTAGTAGATAAAGAAGGTATTAAATATTATTGAAATTAGATGTAAGCTTAAATGGTGTGATTGATTTGTAGATAAAGAAGGTATTAAATATTATTGAAATTAGATGTAAGTGTAAATGGTGTGATTAGTTAGTAGATAAAGTAGGTATTAGATATTTTTGAAATTAGATGTAAACTTAAATAGTGTAATTGATTTGTAGATAAAGAAGGTATTAAATATTATTGAAATTAGATGTAAGTTTAAATGGTGTGATAAGTTAGTAGATAAAGTAGGTATTAGATATTATTGAAATTAGATGTAAGCTTAAATGGTGTGATTACTTAGTAGATAAAGAAGGTATAAGATATTATTGAAATTAGATGTAAGTGTAAATGGTGTGATTAGTTAGTAGATAGAGAAGGTATTAGATATTATAAAAATTAGATGTAAGCTTGAATGGTGTGATTAGTTAGGAGATAAAAAAGGTATTAGATATTAATGAAATTAGATGTAAGTGTAAATGGTGTGATAAGTTAGTAGATAAAGAAGGTATTAAATATTATTGAAATTAGATGTAAGTGTAAATGGTGTGATTAGTTAGTAGATAAAGAAGGTATTAGATATTATAAAAATTAGATGTAAGCTTGAATGGTGTGATTAGTTAGGAGATAAAAAAGGTATTAGATATTAATGAAATTAGATGTAAGTGTAAATGGTGTGATAAGTTAGTAGATAAAGTAGGCATTAGATATTATTGAAATTAGATGTAAGCTTAAATGGTGTGATTACTTAGGAGATAAAAGGTATTAGATATTAATGAAGTTAGATGTAAGTGTCAATGGTGTAATAAGTTAGTAGATAAAGAAGGTATAAGATATTATAAAAATTAGATGTTAGCTTGAATGGTGTGATTGGTTTGTAGATAAAGAAGGTATTAGATATTATAAAAATTAGATGTAAGTATAAATGGTGTGATTAGTTTGTAGATAAAGAAGGTATTAGATATTATAAAAATTAGATGTAAGCTTAAATGGTGTGATTGATTTGTAGATAAAGTAGGTATTAGATATTTTTGAAATTAGATGTAAGCTTAAATGGTGTGATTAGTGAGGAGATAAAAAAGGTAATAGATATTATTGAAATTAGTTGTAAGTGTAAATGGTGTGATAAGTTAGTAGATAAAGAAGGTATTAGATATTATAAAAATTAGATGTAAGTATAAATGGTGTGATTAGTTTGTAAATAAAGAAGGTATTAGATATTATTGAAATTAGATGTAAGCTTAAATGGTGTGATTAGTTAGGTAATTAAAGAGGTATTAGATATAATTTAAATTAGATGTAAGTGTAAATGGTGTGATTAGTTAGTAGATAAAGAAGGTACTAGATATTATTGAAATAATATGTAAGTATAAATGGTGTGATTAGTTTGTAGATAAAGAAGGTATTAGATATTATAAAAATTAGATGTAAGCTTAAATGGTGTGATTGATTTGTAGATAAAGAATGTATGAAATATTATTGAAATTAGATGTAAGTGTAAATGGTGTGATTAGTTAGTAGATAAAGAAGGTATTAGAAATTATAAAAATTAGATGTAAGCTTGAATGGTGTGATTGATTTGTAGATAAAGAAGGTATTAAATATTATTGAAATTAGATGTAAGTGTAAATGGTGTAATTAGTTAGTAGATAAAAAATGTAATAGATATTAATGAAATTAGATGTAAGTGTAAATGGTGTGATAAGTTAGTAGATAAAGAAGGTATTAAATATTATTGAAATTAGATGTAAGCTTAAATGGTGTGATTGATTTGTAGATAAAGAAGGCATTAAATATTATTGAAATTAGATGTAAGTGTAAATGGTGTGATTAGTTAGTAGATAAAGAAGGTTCTAGATATTATTGAAATAATATGTAAGTATTAATGGTGTCATTAGTTTGTAGATAAAGAAGGTATTAGATATTATAAAAATTAGATGTAAGCTTAAATGGTGTGATTAGTTAAGAAATAAAAAGTATTAGATATTAATGAAATTAGATGTAAGTGTCAATGGTGTAATAAGTTAGTAGATAAAGAAGGTATAAGATATTATAAAAATTAGATGTAAGCTTGAATGGTGTGATTAGTTAGGAGATAAAAAGGTATTAGATATTAATGAAATTATATGTAAGTGTAAATGGTGTGATTAGTTAGTAGATATGGAAGGTAATAGATATAATAAAAATTAGATGTAAGCTTAAATGGTGTTACTGATTTGTAGATAAAGTAGGTATTAGATATTATTGAAATTAGATGTAAGCTTAAATGGTTTGATGAGTTAGGAGACAAAAAGGTATTAGATATTAATGAAATTAGATGTAAGTGTAAATGGTGTGATAAGTTAGTAGATAAAGAAGGTATTAAATATTATTGAAATTAGATGTAAGTGTAAATGGTGTGATTAGTTAGTAGATAAAGAAGGTATTAGATATTATAAAAATTAGATATAAGCTTGAATGGTGTGATTAGTTAGGAGATAAAAAAGGTATGAGATATTAATGAAATTAGATGTAAGTGTAAATGGTGTGATAAGTTAGTAGATAAAGTAGGTATTAGATATTTTTGAAATTAGATGTAAGCTTAAATGGTGTGATTACTTAGGAGATAAAAGGTATTAGATATTAATGAAATTAGATGTAAGTGTCAATGGTGTAATAAGTTAGAAGAAAAAGAAGGTATAAGATATTATAAAATTAGATGTAAGCTTGAATGGTGTGATTGATTTGTAGATAAAGAAGGTATTAAATATTATTGAAATTAAATGTAAGTGTAAATGGTGTGATTAGTTAGTAGATAAAGTAGGTATTAGATATTTTTGAAATTAGATGTAAACTTAAATAGTGTGATTGATTTGTAGATAAAGAAGGTATTAAATATTATTGAAATTAGATGTAAGTTTAAATGGTGTGATAAGTTAGTAGATAAAGTAGGTATTAGATATTATTGAAATTAGATGTAAGCTTAAATGGTGTGATTACTTAGGAGATAAAAGGTATTAGATATTAATGAAATTAGATGTAAGTGTCAATGGTGTAATAAGTTAGTAGAAAAGAAGGTATAAGATATTATAAAAAATTAGATGTAAGCTTGAATGGTGTGATTGATTTGTAGATAAAGAAGGTATTAAATATTATTGAAATTAGATGTAAGTGTAAATGGTGTGATTAATTAGTAGATAAAGTAGGTAGTAGATATTTTTGAAATTAGATGTAAACTTAAATAGTGTGATTGATTTGTAGATAAAGAAGGTATTAAATATTATTGAAATTAGATGTAAGTTTAAATGGTGTGATAAGTTAGTAGATAAAGAAGGTATTGAATATTATTGAAATTAGATGTAAGCTTAAATGGTGTGATTGATTTGTAGATAAAGAAGGCATTAAATATTATTGAAATTAGATGTAAGTGTAAATGGTGTGATTAGTTAGTAGATAAAGAAGGTTCTAGATATTATTGAAATAATATGTAAGTATTAATGGTGGCATTAGTTTGTAGATAAAGAAGGTATTAGATATTATAAAAATTAGATGTAAGCTTAAATGGTGTGATGAGTTAGGAGATAAAGAAGGTATTAAATATTATTGAAATTTAGATGTAAGTGTAAATGGTGTGATTAGTTAGTAGATAAAGAAGGTATTAGATATTATAAAAATTAGATGTAAGCTTGAATGGTGTGATTAGTTAGGAGATAAAAAAGGTATGAGATATTAATGAAATTAGATGTAAGTGTAAATGGTGTGATAAGTTAGTAGATAAAGTAGGTATTAGATATTATTGAAATTAGATGTAAGCTTAAATGGTGTGATTACTTAGGAGATAAAAGGTAT
The DNA here is from genome assembly GCA_037179445.1 of Phengaris alcon alcon. NCBI lineage: Eukaryota > Metazoa > Arthropoda > Insecta > Lepidoptera > Lycaenidae > Phengaris > Phengaris alcon. The sequence goes on from JAYRCH010000934.1 coordinate 23,160, forward strand.
TAGATATTAATGAAATTAGATGTAAGTGTCAATGGTGTAATAAGTTAGTAGAAAAAGAAGGTATAAGATATTATAAAAATTAGATGTAAGCTTGAATGGTGTGATTGATTTGTAGATAAATTAGGTATTAGATATTATTGAAATTAGATGTCAGCTTAAATGGTGTGATTAGTTAGGAGATAAAAAAGGTAATAGATATTAATGAAATTAGATGTAAGTGTAAATGGTGTGATAAGTTAGTAGATAAAGTAGGTATTAGATATTATTGAAATTAGATGTAAGCTTAAATGGTGTGATTAGTTAGGAGATAAAAAGTTATTAGATATTAATGAAATTAGATGTAAGTGTAAATGGTGTGATAAGTTAGTAGATAAAGAAGGTATGAAATATTATTGAAATTAGATGTAAGTGTAAATGGTGTGATTATTTAGTAGATAAAGAAGGTATTAGATATTATAAAAATTAGATGTAAGCTTGAATGGTGTGATTGATTTGTAGATAAAGAAGGTATTAAATATTATTGAAATTAGATGTAAGTGTAAATGGTGTAATTAGTTAGTAGATAAAAAATGTAATAGATATTAATGAAATTTGATGTAAGTGTAAATGGTGTGATAAGTTAGTAGATAAAGAAGGTATTAAATATTATTGAAATTAGATGTAAGCTTAAATGGTGTGATTGATTTGTAGATAAAGAAGGTATTAAATATTATTGAAATTAGATGTAAGTGTAAATGGTGTAATTAGTTAGTAGATAAAAAATGTAATAGATATTAATGAAATTAGATGTAAGTGTAAATGGTGTGATAAGTTAGTAGATAACGAAGTTATTAAATATTATTGAAATTAGATGTAAGCTTAAATGGTGTGATTGATTTGTAGATAAAGAAGGTATTAAATATTATTGAAATTAGATGTAAGTGTAAATGGTGTGATTAGTTAGTAGATAAAGTAGGTATTAGATATTTTTGAAATTAGATGTAAACTTAAATAGTGTAATTGATTTGTAGATAAAGAAGGTATTAAATATTATTGAAATTAGATGTAAGTTTAAATGGTGTGATAAGTTAGTAGATAAAGTAGGTATTAGATATTATTGAAATTAGATGTAAGCTTAAATGGTGTGATTACTTAGGAGATAAAAGGTATTAGATATTAATGAAATTAGATGTAAGTGTCAATGGTGTAATAAGTTAGTAGATAAAGAAGGTATAAGATATTATTGAAATTAGATGTAAGTGTAAATGGTGTGATTAGTTAGTAGATAAAGAAGGTATTAGATATTATAAAAATTAGATGTAAGCTTGAATGGTGTGATTAGTTAGGAGATAAAAAAGGTACTAGATATTAATGAAATTAGATGTAAGTGTAAATGGTGTGATAAGTTAGTAGATAAAGAAGGTATTAAATATTATTGAAATTAGATGTAAGTGTAAATGGTGTGATTAGTTAGTAGATAAAGAAGGTATTAGATATTATAAAAATTAGATGTAAGCTTGAATGGTGTGATTAGTTAGGAGATAAAAAAGGTATTAGATATTAATGAAATTAGATGTAAGTGTAAATGGTGTGATAAGTTAGTAGATAAAGTAGGTATTAGATATTATTGAAATTAGATGTAAGCTTAAATGGTGTGATTACTTAGGAGATAAAAGGTATTAGATATTAATGAAATTAGATGTAAGTGTCAATGGTGTAATAAGTTAGTAGATAAAGAAGGTATAAGATATTATAAAAATTAGATGTTAGCTTGAATGGTGTGATTGATTTGTAGATAAATTAGGTATTAGATATTATTGAAATTAGATGTCAGCTTAAATGGTGTGATTAGTTAGGAGATAAAAAAGGTAATAGATATTAATGAAATTAGATGTAAGTGTAAACGGTGTGATAAGTTAGTAGATAAAGTAGGTATTAGATATTATTGAAATTAGATGTAAGCTTAAATGGTGTGATTACTTAGGAGATAAAAGGTATTAGATATTAATGAAATTAGATGTAAGTGTCAATGGTGTAATAAGTTAGTAGAAAAAGAAGGTATAAGATATTATAAAAATTAGATGTAAGCTTGAATGGTGTGATTGATTTGTAGATAAAGAAGGTATTAAATATTATTGAAATTAAATGTAAGTGTAAATGGTGTGATTAGTTAGTAGATAAAGTAGGTATTAGATATTTTTGAAATTAGATGTAAACTTAAATAGTGTGATTGATTTGTAGATAAAGAAGGTATTAAATATTATTGAAATTAGATGTAAGTTTAAATGGTGTGATAAGTTAGTAGATAAAGTAGGTATTAGATATTATTGAAATTAGATGTAAGCTTAAATGGTGTGATTACTTAGGAGATAAAAGGTATTAGATATTAATGAAATTAGATGTAAGTGTCAATGGTGTAATAAGTTAGTAGAAAAAGAAGGTATAAGATATTATAAAAATTAGATGTAAGCTTGAATGGTGTGATTGATTTGTAGATAAAGAAGGTATTAAATATTATTGAAATTAGATGTAAGTGTAAATGGTGTGATTAGGTAGTAGATAAAGTAGGTATTAGATATTTTTGAAATTAGATGTAAACTTAAATAGTGTGATTGATTTGTAGATAAAGAAGGTATTAAATATTATTGAAATTAGATGTAAGTTTAAATGGTGTGATAAGTTAGTAGATAAAGAAGGTATTAAATATTATTGAAATTAGATGTAAGCTTAAATGGTGTGATTGATTTGTAGATAAAGAAGGCATTAAATATTATTGAAATTAGATGTAAGTGTAAATGGTGTGATTAGTTAGTAGATAAAGAAGGTTCTAGATATTATTGAAATAATATGTAAGTATTAATGGTGTCATTAGTTTGTAGATAAAGAAGGTATTAGATATTATAAAAATTAGATGTAAGCTTAAATGGTGTGATTAGTTAAGAAATAAAAAGTATTAGATATTAATAAAATTAGATGTAAGTGTCAATGGTGTAATAAGTTAGTAGATAAAGAAGGTATAAGATATTATAAAAATTAGATGTAAGCTTGAATGGTGTGATTAGTATAGGAGATAAAAAGGTATTAGATATTAATGAAATTAGATGTAAGTGTAAATGGTGTGATTAGTTAGTAGATATGGAAGGTAATAGATATTATAAAAATTAGATGTAAGCTTAAATGGTGTTACTGATTTGTAGATAAAGTAGGTATTAGATATTATTGAAATTAGATGTAAGCTTAAATGGTGTGATGAGTTAGGAGATAAAGAAGGTATTAAATATTATTGAAATTAGATGTAAGTGTAAATGGTGTGATTAGTTAGTAGATAAAGAAGGTATTAGATATTATAAAAATTAGATGTAAGCTTGAATGGTGTGATTAGTTAGGAGATAAAAAAGGTATGAGATATTAATGAAATTAGATGTAAGTGTAAATGGTGTGATAAGTTAGTAGATAAAGTAGGTATTAGATATTATTGAAATTAGATGTAAGCTTAAATGGTGTGATTACTTAGGAGATAAAAGGTATTAGATATTAATGAAATTAGATGTAAGTGTCAATGGTGTAATAAGTTAGTAGAAAAAGAAGGTATAAGATATTATAAAAATTAGATGTAAGCTTGAATGGTGTGATTGATTTGTAGATAAATTAGGTATTAGATATTATTGAAATTAGATGTCAGCTTAAATGGTGTGATTAGTTAGGAGAAAAAAAGGTAATAGATATTAATGAAATTAGATGTAAGTGTAAATGGTGTGATAAGTTAGTAGATAAAGTAGGTATTAGATATTATTGAAATTAGATGTAAGCTTAAATGGTGTGATTAGTTAGGAGATAAATAGGTATTAGATATTAATGAAATTAGATGTAAGTGTAAATGGTGTGATAAGTTAGTAGATAAAGAAGTTATGAAATATTATTGAAATTAGATGTAAGTGTAAATGGTGTGATTATTTAGTAGATAAAGAAGGTATTAGATATTATAAAAATTAGATGTAAGCTTGAATGGTGTGATTGATTTGTAGATAAAGAAATTATTAAATATTATTGAAATTAGATGTAAGTGTAAATGGTGTAATTAGTTAGTAGATAAAAAATGTAATAGATATTAATGAAATTAGATGTAAGTGTAAATGGTGTGATAAGTTAGTAGATAAAGAATGTATTAAATATTATTGAAATTAGATGTAAGCTTAAATGGTGTGATTGATTTGTAGATAAAGAAGGTATTAAATATTATTGAAATTAGATGTAAGTGTAAATGGTGTAATTAGTTAGTAGATAAAAAATGTAATAGATATTAATGAAATAAGATGTAAGTGTAAATGGTGTGATAAGTTAGTAGATAAAGAAGGTATTAAATATTATTGAAATTAGATGTAAGCTTAAATGGTGTGATTGATTTGTAGATAAAGAAGGTATTAAATATTATTGAAATTAGATGTAAGTGTAAATGGTGTGATTAGTTAGTAGATAAAGTAGGTATTAGATATTTTTGAAATTAGATGTAAACTTAAATAGTGTAATTGATTTGTAGATAAAGAAGGTATTAAATATTATTGAAATTAGATGTAAGTTTAAATGGTGTGATAAGTTAGTAGATAAAGTAGGTATTAGATATTATTGAAATTAGATGTAAGCTTAAATGGTGTGATTACTTAGGAGATAAAAGGTATTAGATATTAATGAAATTAGATGTAAGTGTCAATGGTGTAATAAGTTAGTAGATAAAGAAGGTATAAGATATTATTGAAATTAGATGTAAGTGTAAATGGTGTGATTAGTTAGTAGATAGAGAAGGTATTAGATATTATAAAAATTAGATGTAAGCTTGAATGGTGTGATTAGTTAGGAGATAAAAAAGGTATTAGATATTAATGAAATTAGATGTAAGTGTAAATGGTGTGATAAGTTAGTAGATAAAGAAGGTATTAAATATTATTGAAATTAGATGTAAGTGTAAATGGTGTGATTAGTTAGTAGATAAAGAAGGTATTAGATATTATAAAAATTAGATGTAAGCTTGAATGGTGTGATTAGTTAGGAGATAAAAAAGGTATTAGATATTAATGAAATTAGATGTAAGTGTAAATGGTGTGATAAGTTAGTAGATATAGTAGGTATTAGATATTAATGAAATTAGATGTAAGCTTAAATGGTGTGATTACTTAGGAGATAAAAGGTATTAGATATTAATGAAATTAGATGTAAGTGTCAATGGTGTAATAAGTTAGTAGATAAAGAAGGTATAAGATATTATAAAAATTAGATGTTAGCTTGAATGGTGTGATTGGTTTGTAGATAAAGAAGGTATTAGATATTATAAAAATTAGATGTAAGTATAAATGGTGTGATTAGTTTGTAGATAAAGAAGGTATTAGATATTATAAAAATTAGATGTAAGCTTAAATGGTGTGATTGATTTGTAGATAAAGTAGGTATTAGATATTTTTGAAATTAGATGTAAGCTTAAATGGTGTGATTAGTGAGGAGATAAAAAAGGTAATAGATATTATTGAAATTAGTTGTAAGTGTAAATGGTGTGATAAGTTAGTAGATAAAGAAGGTATTAGATATTATAAAAATTAGATGTAAGTATAAATGGTGTGATTAGTTTGTAAATAAAGAAGGTATTAGATATTATTGAAATTAGATGTAAGCTTAAATGGTGTGATTAGTTAGGTAATTAAAGAGGTATTAGATATAATTTAAATTAGATGTAAGTGTAAATGGTGTGATTAGTTAGTAGATAAAGAAGGTACTAGATATTATTGAAATAATATGTAAGTATAAATGGTGTGATTAGTTTGTAGATAAAGAAGGTATTAGATATTATAAAAATTAGATGTAAGCTTAAATGGTGTGATTGATTTGTAGATAAAGAATGTATGAAATATTATTGAAATTAGATGTAAGTGTAAATGGTGTGATTAGTTAGTAGATAAAGAAGGTATTAGATATTATAAAAATTAGATGTAAGCTTGAATGGTGTGATTGATTTGTAGATAAAGAAGGTATTAAATATTATTGAAATTAGATGTAAGTGTAAATGGTGTAATTAGTTAGTAGATAAAAAATGTAATAGATATTAATGAAATTAGATGTAAGTGTAAATGGTGTGATAAGTTAGTAGATAAAGAAGGTATTAAATATTATTGAAATTAGATGTAAGCTTAAATGGTGTGATTGATTTGTAGATAAAGAAGGCATTAAATATTATTGAAATTAGATGTAAGTGTAAATGGTGTGATTAGTTAGTAGAAAAAGAAGGTTCTAGATATTATTGAAATAATATGTAAGTATTAATGGTGTCATTAGTTTGTAGATAAAGAAGTTATTAGATATTATAAAAATTAGATGTAAGCTTAAATGGTGTGATTAGTTAAGAAATAAAAAGTATTAGATATTAATGAAATTAGATGTAAGTGTCAATGGTGTAATAAGTTGGTAGATAAAGAAGGTATAAGATATTATAAAAATTAGATGTAAGCTTGAATGGTGTGATTAGTTAGGAGATAAAAAGGTATTAGATATTAATGAAATTATATGTAAGTGTAAATGGTGTGATTAGTTAGTAGATATGGAAGGTAATAGATATTATAAAAATTAGATGTAAGCTTAAATGGTGTTACTGATTTGTAGATAAAGTAGGTATTAGATATTATTGAAATTAGATGTAAGCTTAAATGGTGTGATGAGTTAGGAGACAAAAAGGTATTAGATATTAATGAAATTAGATGTAAGTGTAAATGGTGTGATAAGTTAGTAGATAAAGAAGGTATTAAATATTATTGAAATTAGATGTAAGTGTAAATGGTGTGATTAGTTAGTAGATAAAGAAGGTATTAGATATTATAAAAATTAGATATAAGCTTGAATGGTGTGATTAGTTAGGAGATAAAAAAGGTATGAGATATTAATGAAATTAGATGTAAGTGTAAATGGTGTGATAAGTTAGTAGATAAAGTAGGTATTAGATATTATTGAAATTAGATGTAAGCTTAAATGGTGTGATTACTTAGGAGATAAAAGGTATTAGATATTAATGAAATTAGATGTAAGTGTCAATGGTGTTAATAAGTTAGTAGAAAAAGAAGTATAAGATATTATAAAAATTAGATGTAAGCTTGAATGGTGTGATTGATTTGTAGATAAAGAAGGTATTAAATATTATTGAAATTAAATGTAAGTGTAAATGGTGTGATTAGTTAGTAGATAAAGTAGGTATTAGATATTTTTGAAATTAGATGTAAACTTAAATAGTGTGATTGATTTGTAGATAAAGAAGGTATTAAATATTATTGAAATTAGATGTAAGTTTAAATGGTGTGATAAGTTAGTAGATAAAGTAGGTATTAGATATTATTGAAATTAGATGTAAGCTTAAATGGTGTGATTACTTAGGAGATAAAAGGTATTAGATATTAATGAAATTAGATGTAAGTGTCAATGGTGTAATAAGTTAGTAGATAAAGAAGGTATAAGATATTATTGAAATTAGATGTAAGTGTAAATGGTGTGATTAGTTAGTAGATAGAGAAGGTATTAGATATTATAAAATTAGATGTAAGCTTGAATGGTGTGATTAGTTAGGAGATAAAAAAGGTATAGATATTAATGAAATTAGATGTAAGTGTAAATGGTGTGATAAGTTAGTAGATAAAGAAGGTATTAAATATTATTGAAATTAGATGTAAGTGTAAATGGTGTGATTAGTTAGTAGATAAAGAAGGTATTAGATATTATAAAAATTAGATGTAAGCTTGAATGGTGTGATTAGTTAGGAGATAAAAAAGGTATTAGATATTAATGAAATTAGATGTAAGTGTAAATGGTGTGATAAGTTAGTAGATAAAGTAGGTATTAGATATTAATGAAATTAGATGTAAGCTTAAATGGTGTGATTACTTAGGAGATAAAAGGTATTAGATATTAATGAAATTAGATGTAAGTGTCAATGGTGTAATAAGTTAGTAGATAAAGAAGGTATAAGATATTATAAAAATTAGATGTTAGCTTGAATGGTGTGATTGGTTTGTAGATAAAGAAGGTATTAGATATTATAAAAATTAGATGTAAGTATAAATGGTGTGATTAGTTTGTAGATAAAGAAGGTATTAGATATTATAAAAATTAGATGTAAGCTTAAATGGTGTGATTGATTTGTAGATAAAGTAGGTATTAGATATTTTTGAATTAGATGTAAGCTTAAATGGTGTGATTAGTGAGGAGATAAAAAAGGTAATAGATATTATTGAAATTAGTTGCAAGTGTAAATGGTGTGATAAGTTAGTAGATAAAGAAGGTATTAGATATTATAAAAATTAGATGTAAGTATAAATGGTGTGATTAGTTTGTAAATAAAGAAGGTATTAGATATTATTGAAATTAGATGTAAGCTTAAATGGTGTGATTAGTTAGGTAATTAAAGAGGTATTAGATATAATTTAAATTAGATGTAAGTGTAAATGGTGTGATTAGTTAGTAGATAAAGAAGGTACTAGATATTATTGAAATAATATGTAAGTATAAATGGTGTGATTAGTTTGTAGATAAAGAAGGTATTAGATATTATAAAAATTAGATGTAAGCTTAAATGGTGTGATTGATTTGTAGATAAAGAATGTATGAAATATTATTGAAATTAGATGTAAGTGTAAATGGTGTGATTAGTTAGTAGATAAAGAAGGTATTAGATATTATAAAAATTAGATGTAAGCTTGAATGGTGTGATTGATTTGTAGATAAAGAAGGTATTAAATATTATTGAAATTAGATGTAAGTGTAAATGGTGTAATTAGTTAGTAGATAAAAAATGTAATAGATATTAATGAAATTAGATGTAAGTGTAAATGGTGTGATAAGTTAGTAGATAAAGAAGGTATTAAATATTATTGAAATTAGATGTAAGCTTAAATGGTGTGATTGATTTGTAGATAAAGAAGGCATTAAATATTATTGAAATTAGATGTAAGTGTAAATGGTGTGATTAGTTAGTAGAAAAAGAAGGTTCTAGATATTATTGAAATAATATGTAAGTATTAATGGTGTCATTAGTTTGTAGATAAAGAAGTTATTAGATATTATAAAAATTAGATGTAAGCTTAAATGGTGTGATTAGTTAAGAAATAAAAAGTATTAGATATTAATGAAATTAGATGTAAGTGTCAATGGTGTAATAAGTTGGTAGATAAAGAAGGTATAAGATATTATAAAAATTAGATGTAAGCTTGAATGGTGTGATTAGTTAGGAGATAAAAAGGTATTAGATATTAATGAAATTATATGTAAGTGTAAATGGTGTGATTAGTTAGTAGATATGGAAGGTAATAGATATTATAAAAATTAGATGTAAGCTTAAATGGTGTTACTGATTTGTAGATAAAGTAGGTATTAGATATTATTGAAATTAGATGTAAGCTTAAATGGTGTGATGAGTTAGGAGACAAAAAGGTATTAGATATTAATGAAATTAGATGTAAGTGTAAATGGTGTGATAAGTTAGTAGATAAAGAAGGTATTAAATATTATTGAAATTAGATGTAAGTGTAAATGGTGTGATTAGTTAGTAGATAAAGAAGGTATTAGATATTATAAAAATTAGATATAAGCTTGAATGGTGTGATTAGTTAGGAGATAAAAAAGGTATGAGATATTAATGAAATTAGATGTAAGTGTAAATGGTGTGATAAGTTAGTAGATAAAGTAGGTATTAGATATTATTGAAATTAGATGTAAGCTTAAATGGTGTGATTACTTAGGAGATAAAAGGTATTAGATATTAATGAAATTAGATGTAAGTGTCAATGGTGTAATAAGTTAGTAGAAAAAGAAGGTATAAGATATTATAAAAATTAGATGTAAGCTTGAATGGTGTGATTGATTTGTAGATAAAGAAGGTATTAAATATTATTGAAATTAAATGTAAGTGTAAATGGTGTGATTAGTTAGTAGATAAAGTAGGTATTAGATATTTTTGAAATTAGATGTAAACTTAAATAGTGTGATTGATTTGTAGATAAAGAAGGTATTAAATATTATTGAAATTAGATGTAAGTTTAAATGGTGTGATAAGTTAGTAGATAAAGTAGGTATTAGATATTATTGAAATTAGATGTAAACTTAAATGGTGTGATTACTTAGGAGATAAAAGGTATTAGATATTAATGAAATTAGATGTAAGTGTCAATGGTGTAATAAGTTAGTAGAAAAAGAAGGTATAAGATATTATAAAAATTAGATGTAAGCTTGAATGGTGTGATTGATTTGTAGATAAAGAAGGTATTAAATATTATTGAAATTAGATGTAAGTGTAAATGGTGTGATTAGTTAGAAGATAAAGTAGGTATTAGATATTTTTGAAATTAGATGTAAACTTAAATAGTGTGATTGATTTGTAGATAAAGAAGGTATTAAATATTATTGAAATTAGATGTAAGTTTAAATGGTGTGATAAGTTAGTAGATAAAGAAGGTATTAAATATTATTGAAATTAGATGTAAGCTTAAATGGTGTGATTGATTTGTAGATAAAGAAGGCATTAAATATTATTGAAATTAGATGTAAGTGTAATGGTGTGATTAGTTAGTAGATAAAGAAGGTTCTAGATATTATTGAAATAATATGTAAGTATTAATGGTGTCATTAGTTTGTAGATAAAGAAGGTATTAGATATTATAAAAATTAGATGTAAGCTTAAATGGTGTGATGAGTTAGGAGATAAAGAAGGTATTAAATATTATTGAAATTAGATGTAAGTGTAAATGGTGTGATTAGTTAGTAGATAAAGAAGGTATTAGATATTATAAAAATTAGATGTAAGCTTGAATGGTGTGATTAGTTAGGAGATAAAAAGGTATGAGATATTAATGAAATTAGATGTAAGTGTAAATGGTGTGATAAGTTAGTAGATAAAGTAGGTATTAGATATTATTGAAATTAGATGTAAGCTTAAATGGTGTGATTAGTTAGTAGATAAAGAAGGTATTAGATATTATAAAAATTAGATGTAAGCTTGAATGGTGTGATTAGTTAGGAGATAAAAAAGGTATTAGATATTAATGAAATTAGATGTAAGTGTAAATGGTGTGATAAGTTAGTAGATAAAGTAGGTATTAGATATTATTGAAATTAGATGTAAGCTTAAATGGTGTGATTACTTAGGAGATAAAAGGTATTAGATATTAATGAAATTAGATGTAAGTGTCAATGGTGTAATAAGTTAGTAGATAAAGAAGGTATAAGATATTATAAAAATTAGATGTTAGCTTGAATGGTGTGATTGATTTGTAGATAAATTAGGTATTAGATATTATTGAAATTAGATGTCAGCTTAAATGGTGTGATTAGTTAGGAGATAAAAAAGGTAATAGATATTAATGAAATTAGATGTAAGTGTAAACGGTGTGATAAGTTAGTAGATAAAGTAGGTATTAGATATTATTGAAATTAGATGTAAGCTTAAATGGTGTGATTACTTAGGAGATAAAAGGTATTAGATATTAATGAAATTAGATGTAAGTGTCAATGGTGTAATAAGTTAGTAGAAAAAGAAGGTATAAGATATTATAAAAATTAGATGTAAGCTTGAATGGTGTGATTGATTTGTAGATAAAGAAGGTATTAAATATTATTGAAATTAAATGTAAGTGTAAATGGTGTGATTAGTTAGTAGATAAAGTAGGTATTAGATATTTTTGAAATTAGATGTAAACTTAAATAGTGTGATTGATTTGTAGATAAAGAAGGTATTAAATATTATTGAAATTAGATGTAAGTTTAAATGGTGTGATAAGTTAGTAGATAAAGTAGGTATTAGATATTATTGAAATTAGATGTAAGCTTAAATGGTGTGATTACTTAGGAGATAAAAGGTATTAGATATTAATGAAATTAGATGTAAGTGTCAATGGTGTAATAAGTTAGTAGAAAAAGAAGGTATAAGATATTATAAAAATTAGATGTAAGCTTGAATGGTGTGATTGATTTGTAGATAAAGAAGGTATTAAATATTATTGAAATTAGATGTAAGTGTAAATGGTGTGATTAGTTAGTAGATAAAGTAGGTATTAGATATTTTTGAAATTAGATGTAAACTTAAATAGTGTGATTGATTTGTAGATAAAGAAGGTATTAAATATTATTGAAATTAGATGTAAGTTTAAATGGTGTGATAAGTTAGTAGATAAAGAAGGTATTAAATATTATTGAAATTAGATGTAAGCTTAAATGGTGTGATTGATTTGTAGATAAAGAAGGCATTAAATATTATTGAAATTAGATGTAAGTGTAAATGGTGTGATTAGTTAGTAGATAAAGAAGGTTTTAGATATTATTGAAATAATATGTAAGTATTAATGGTGTCATTAGTTTGTAGATAAAGAAGGTATTAGATATTATAAAAATTAGATGTAAGCTTAAATGGTGTGATTAGTTAAGAAATAAAAAGTATTAGATATTAATAAAATTAGATGTAAGTGTCAATGGTGTAATAAGTTAGTAAATAAAGAAGGTATAAGATATTATAAAAATTAGATGTAAGCTTGAATGGTGTGATTAGTATAGGAGATAAAAAGGTATTAGATATTAATGAAATTAGATGTAAGTGTAAATGGTGTGATTAGTTAGTAGATATGGAAGGTAATAGATATTATAAAAATTAGATGTAAGCTTAAATGGTGTTACTGATTTGTAGATAAAGTAGGTATTAGATATTATTGAAATTAGATGTAAGCTTAAATGGTGTGATGAGTTAGGAGATAAAGAAGGTATTAAATATTATTGAAATTAGATGTAAGTGTAAATGGTGTGATTAGTTAGTAGATAAAGAAGGTATTAGATATTATAAAAATTAGATGTAAGCTTGATTGGTGTGATTAGTTAGGAGATAAAAAAGGTATGAGATATTAATGAAATTAGATGTAAGTGTAAATGGTGTGATAAGTTAGTAGATAAAGTAGGTATTAGATATTATTGAAATTAGATGTAAGCTTAAATGGTGTGATTACTTAGGAGATAAAAGGTATTAGATATTAATGAAATTAGATGTAAGTGTCAATGGTGTAATAAGTTAGTAGAAAAAGAAGGTATAAGATATTATAAAAATTAGATGTAAGCTTGAATAGTGTGATTGATTTGTAGATAAATTAGGTATTAAATATTATTGAAATTAGATGTCAGCTTAAATGGTGTGATTAGTTAGGAGATAAAAAAGGTAATAGATATTAATGAAATTAGATGTAAGTGTAAATGGTGTGATAAGTTAGTAGATAAAGTAGGTATTAGATATTATTGAAATTAGATGTAAGCTTAAATGGTGTGATTAGTTAGGAGATAAAAAGGTATTAGATATTAATGAAATTAGATGTAAGTGTAAATGGTGTGATAAGTTAGTAGATAAAGAAGGTATGAAATATTATTGAAATTAGATGTAAGTGTAAATGGTGTGATTATTTAGTAGATAAAGAAGGTATTAGATATTATAAAAATTAGATGTAAGCTTGAATGGTGTGATTGATTTGTAGATAAAGAAGGTATTAAATATTATTGAAATTAGATGTAAGTGTAAATGGTGTAATTAGTTAGTAGATAAAAAATGTAATAGATATTAATGAAATTAGATGTAAGTGTAAATGGTGTGATAAGTTAGTAGATAAAGAAGGTATTAAATATTATTGAAATTAGATGTAAGCTTAAATGGTGTGATTGATTTGTAGATAAAGTAGGTATTAGATATTTTTGAAATTAGATGTAAGCTTAAATGGTGTGATTAGTGAGGAGATAAAAAAGGTAATAGATATTATTGAAATTAGTTGTAAGTGTAAATGGTGTGATAAGTTAGTAGATAAAGAAGGTATTAGATATTATAAAAATTAGATGTAAGTATAAATGGTGTGATTAGTTTGTAAATAAAGAAGGTATTAGATATTATTGAAATTAGATGTAAGCTTAAATGGTGTGATTAGTTAGGTAATTAAAGAGGTATTAGATATAATTTAAATTAGATGTAAGTGTAAATGGTGTGATTAGTTAGTAGATAAAGAAGGTACTAGATATTATTGAAATAATATGTAAGTATAAATGGTGTGATTAGTTTGTAGATAAAGAAGGTATTAGATATTATAAAAATTAGATGTAAGCTTAAATGGTGTGATTGATTTGTAGATAAAGAATGTATGAAATATTATTGAAATTAGATGTAAGTGTAAATGGTGTGATTAGTTAGTAGATAAAGAAGGTATTAGATATTATAAAAATTAGATGTAAGCTTGAATGGTGTGATTGATTTGTAGATAAAGAAGGTATTAAATATTATTGAAATTAGATGTAAGTGTAAATGGTGTAATTAGTTGGTAGATAAAAAATGTAATAGATATTAATGAAATTAGATGTAAGTGTAAATGGTGTGATAAGTTAGTAGATAAAGAAGGTATTAAATATTATTGAAATTAGATGTAAGCTTAAATGGTGTGATTGATTTGTAGATAAAGAAGGCATTAAATATTATTGAAATTAGATGTAAGTGTAAATGGTGTGATTAGTTAGTAGATAAAGAAGGTTCTAGATATTATTGAAATAATATGTAAGTATTAATGGTGTCATTAGTTTGTAGATAAAGAAGGTATTAGATATTATAAAAATTAGATGTAAGCTTAAATGGTGTGATTAGTTAAGAAATAAAAAGTATTAGATATTATTGAAATTAGATGTAAGCTTAAATGGTGTGATTGATTTGTAGATAAAGAAGGCATTAAATATTATTGAAATTAGATGTAAGTGTAAATGGTGTGATTAGTTAGTAGATAAAGAAGGTTCTAGATATTATTGAAATAATATGTAAGTATTAATGGTGTCATTAGTTTGTAGATAAAGAAGGTATTAGATATTATAAAAATTAGATGTAAGCTTAAATGGTGTGATGAGTTAGGAGATAAAGAAGGTATTAAATATTATTGAAATTAGATGTAAGTGTAAATGGTGTGATAAGTTAGTAGATAAAGTAGGTATTAGATATTATTGAAATTAGATGTAAGCTTAAATGGTGTGATTAGTTAGTAGATAAAGAAGGTATTAGATATTATAAAAATTAGATGTAAGCTTGAATGGTGTGATTAGTTAGGAGATAAAAAAGGTATTAGATATTAATGAAATTAGATGTAAGTGTAAATGGTGTGATAAGTTAGTAGATAAAGTAGGTATTAGATATTATTGAAATTAGATGTAAGCTTAAATGGTGTGATTACTTAGGAGATAAAAGGTATTAGATATTAATGAAATTAGATGTAAGTGTCAATGGTGTAATAAGTTAGTAGATAAAGAAGGTATAAGATATTATAAAAATTAGATGTTAGCTTGAATGGTGTGATTGATTTGTAGATAAATTAGGTATTAGATATTATTGAAATTAGATGTCAGCTTAAATGGT
Source organism: Phengaris alcon alcon (assembly GCA_037179445.1). Taxonomy (NCBI): domain Eukaryota; kingdom Metazoa; phylum Arthropoda; class Insecta; order Lepidoptera; family Lycaenidae; genus Phengaris; species Phengaris alcon. The sequence continues at coordinate 38,563 of JAYRCH010000934.1, forward strand.
GTGATTAGTTAGGAGATAAAAAAGGTAATAGATATTAATGAAATTAGATGTAAGTGTAAACGGTGTGATAAGTTAGTAGATAAAGTAGGTATTAGATATTATTGAAATTAGATGTAAGCTTAAATGGTGTGATTACTTAGGAGATAAAAGGTATTAGATATTAATGAAATTAGATGTAAGTGTCAATGGTGTAATAAGTTAGTAGAAAAAGAAGGTATAAGATATTATAAAAATTAGATGTAAGCTTGAATGGTGTGATTGATTTGTAGATAAAGAAGGTATTAAATATTATTGAAATTAAATGTAAGTGTAAATGGTGTGATTAGTTAGTAGATAAAGTCTGTATTAGATATTTTTGAAATTAGATGTAAACTTAAATAGTGTGATTGATTTGTAGATAAAGAAGGTATTAAATATTATTGAAATTAGATGTAAGTTTAAATGGTGTGATAAGTTAGTAGATAAAGTAGGTATTAGATATTATTGAAATTAGATGTAAGCTTAAATGGTGTGATTACTTAGGAGATAAAAGGTATTAGATATTAATGAAATTAGATGTAAGTGTCAATGGTGTAATAAGTTAGTTGAAAAAGAAGGTATAAGATATTATAAAAATTAGATGTAAGCTTGAATGGTGTGATTGATTTGTAGATAAAGAAGGTATTAAATATTATTGAAATTAGATGTAAGTGTAAATGGTGTGATTAGTTAGTAGATAAAGTAGGTATTAGATATTTTTGAAATTAGATGTAAACTTAAATAGTGTGATTGATTTGTAGATAAAGAAGGTATTAAATATTATTGAAATTAGATGTAAGTTTAAATGGTGTGATAAGTTAGTAGATAAAGAAGGTATTAAATATTATTGAAATTAGATGTAAGCTTAAATGGTGTGATTGATTTGTAGATAAAGAAGGCATTAAATATTATTGAAATTAGATGTAAGTGTAAATGGTGTGATTAGTTAGTAGATAAAGAAGGTTTTAGATATTATTGAAATAATATGTAAGTATTAATGGTGTCATTAGTTTGTAGATAAAGAAGTTATTAGATATTATAAAAATTAGATGTAAGCTTAAATGGTGTGATTAGTTAAGAAATAAAAAGTATTAGATATTAATAAAATTAGATGTAAGTGTCAATGGTGTAATAAGTTAGTAAATAAAGAAGGTATAAGATATTATAAAAATTAGATGTAAGCTTGAATGGTGTGATTAGTATAGGAGATAAAAAGGTATTAGATATTAATGAAATTAGATGTAAGTGTAAATGGTGTGATTAGTTAGTAGATATGGAAGGTAATAGATATTATAAAAATTAGATGTAAGCTTAAATGGTGTTACTGATTTGTAGATAAAGTAGGTATTAGATATTATTGAAATTAGATGTAAGCTTAAATGGTGTGATGAGTTAGGAGATAAAGAAGGTATTAAATATTATTGAAATTAGATGTAAGTGTAAATGGTGTGATTAGTTAGTAGATAAAGAAGGTATTAGATATTATAAAAATTAGATGTAAGCTTGATTGGTGTGATTAGTTAGGAGATAAAAAAGGTATGAGATATTAATGAAATTAGATGTAAGTGTAAATGGTGTGATAAGTTAGTAGATAAAGTAGGTATTAGATATTATTGAAATTAGATGTAAGCTTAAATGGTGTGATTACTTAGGAGATAAAAGGTATTAGATATTAATGAAATTAGATGTAAGTGTCAATGGTGTAATAAGTTAGTAGAAAAAGAAGGTATAAGATATTATAAAAATTAGATGTAAGCTTGAATGGTGTGATTGATTTGTAGATAAATTAGGTATTAAATATTATTGAAATTAGATGTCAGCTTAAATGGTGTGATTAGTTAGGAGATAAAAAAGGTAATAGATATTAATGAAATTAGATGTAAGTGTAAATGGTGTGATAAGTTAGTAGATAAAGTAGGTATTAGATATTATTTAAATTAGATGTAAGCTTAAATGGTGTGATTAGTTAGGAGATAAAAAGGTATTAGATATTAATGAAATTAGATGTAAGTGTAAATGGTGTGATAAGTTAGTAGATAAAGAAGGTATGAAATATTATTGAAATTAGATGTAAGTGTAAATGGTGTGATTATTTAGTAGATAAAGAAGGTATTAGATATTATAAAAATTAGATGTAAGCTTGAATGGTGTGATTGATTTGTAGATAAAGAAGGTATTAAATATTATTGAAATTAGATGTAAGTGTAAATGGTGTAATTAGTTAGTAGATAAAAAATGTAATAGATATTAATGAAATTAGATGTAAGTGTAAATGGTGTGATAAGTTAGTAGATAAAGAAGGTATTAAATATTATTGAAATTAGATGTAAGCTTAAATGGTGTGATTGATTTGTAGATAAAGTAGGTATTAGATATTTTTGAAATTAGATGTAAGCTTAAATGGTGTGATTAGTGAGGAGATAAAAAAGGTAATAGATATTATTGAAATTAGTTGTAAGTGTAAATGGTGTGATAAGTTTGTAAATAAATAAGGTATTAGATATTATTGAAATTAGATGTAAGCTTAAATGGTGTGATTAGTTAGGTAATTAAAGAGGTATTAGATATAATTTAAATTAGATGTAAGTGTAAATGGTGTGATTAGTTAGTAGATAAAGAAGGTACTAGATATTATTGAAATAATATGTAAGTATAAATGGTGTGATTAGTTTGTAGATAAAGAAGGTATTAGATATTATAAAAATTAGATGTAAGATTAAATGGTGTGATTGATTTGTAGATAAAGAATGTATGAAATATTATTGAAATTAGATGTAAGTGTAAATGGTGTGATTAGTTAGTAGATAAAGAAGGTATTAGATATTATAAAAATTAGATGTAAGCTTGAATGGTGTGATTGATTTGTAGATAAAGAAGGTATTAAATATTATTGAAATTAGATGTAAGTGTAAATGGTGTAATTAGTTGGTAGATAAAAAATGTAATAGATATTAATGAAATTAGATGTAAGTGTAAATGGTGTGATAAGTTAGTAGATAAAGAAGGTATTAAATATTATTGAAATTAGATGTAAGCTTAAATGGTGTGATTGATTTGTAGATAAAGAAGGCATTAAATATTATTGAAATTAGATGTAAGTGTAAATGGTGTGATTAGTTAGTAGATAAAGAAGGTTCTAGATATTATTGAAATAATATGTAAGTATTAATGGTGTCATTAGTTTGTAGATAAAGAAGGTATTAGATATTATAAAAATTAGATGTAAGCTTAAATGGTGTGATTAGTTAAGAAATAAAAAGTATTAGATATTAATGAAATTAGATGTAAGTGTCAATGGTGTAATAAGTTGGTAGATAAAGAAGGTATAAGATATTATAAAAATTAGATGTAAGCTTGAATGGTGTGATTAGTTAGGAGATAAAAAGGTATTAGATATTAATGAAATTATATGTAAGTGTAAATGGTGTGATTAGTTAGTAGATATGGAAGGTAATAGATATTATAAAAATTAGATGTAAGCTTAAATGGTGTTACTGATTTGTAGATAAAGTAGGTATTAGATATTATTGAAATTAGATGTAAGCTTAAATGGTGTGATGAGTTAGGAGACAAAAAGGTATTAGATATTAATGAAATTAGATGTAAGTGTAAATGGTGTGATAAGTTAGTAGATAAAGAAGGTATTAAATATTATTGAAATTAGATGTAAGTGTAAATGGTGTGATTAGTTAGTAGATAAAGAAGGTATTAGATATTATAAAAATTAGATATAAGCTTGAATGGTGTGATTAGTTAGGAGATAAAAAAGGTATGAGATATTAATGAAATTAGATGTAAGTGTAAATGGTGTGATAAGTTAGTAGATAAAGTAGGTATTAGATATTATTGAAATTAGATGTAAGCTTAAATGGTGTGATTACTTAGGAGATAAAAGGTATTAGATATTAATGAAATTAGATGTAAGTGTCAATGGTGTAATAAGTTAGTAGAAAAAGAAGGTATAAGATATTATAAAAATTAGATGTAAGCTTGAATGGTGTGATTGATTTGTAGATAAAGAAGGTATTAAATATTATTGAAATTAAATGTAAGTGTAAATGGTGTGATTAGTTAGTAGATAAAGTAGGTATTAGATATTTTTGAAATTAGATGTAAACTTAAATAGTGTGATTGATTTGTAGATAAAGAAGGTATTAAATATTATTGAAATTAGATGTAAGTTTAAATGGTGTGATAAGTTAGTAGATAAAGTAGGTATTAGATATTATTGAAATTAGATGTAAACTTAAATGGTGTGATTACTTAGGAGATAAAAGGTATTAGATATTAATGAAATTAGATGTAAGTGTCAATGGTGTAATAAGTTAGTAGAAAAAGAAGGTATAAGATATTATAAAAATTAGATGTAAGCTTGAATGGTGTGATTAGTTAGGAGATAAAAAAGGTATGAGATATTAATGAAATTAGATGTAAGTGTAAATGGTGTGATAAGTTAGTAGATAAAGTAGGTATTAGATATTATTGAAATTAGATGTAAGCTTAAATGGTGTGATTATTTAGGAGATAAAAGGTATTAGATATTAATGAAATTAGATGTAAGTGTAAATGGTGTGATTAGTTAGTAGATATGGAAGGTAATAGATATTATAAAAATTAGATGTAAGCTTAAATGGTGTTACTGATTTGTAGATAAAGTAGGTATTAGATATTATTGAAATTAGATGTAAGCTTAAATGGTGTGATGAGTTAGGAGATAAAGAAGGTATTAAATATTATTGAAATTAGATGTAAGTGTAAATGGTGTGATTAGTTAGTAGATAAAGAAGGTATTAGATATTATAAAAATTAGATGTAAGCTTGATTGGTGTGATTAGTTAGGAGATAAAAAAGGTATGAGATATTAATGAAATTAGATGTAAGTGTAAATGGTGTGATAAGTTAGTAGATAAAGTAGGTATTAGATATTATTGAAATTAGATGTAAGCTTAAATGGTGTGATTACTTAGGAGATAAAAGGTATTAGATATTAATGAAATTAGATGTAAGTGTCAATGGTGTAATAAGTTAGTAGAAAAAGAAGGTATAAGATATTATAAAAATTAGATGTAAGCTTGAATGGTGTGATTGATTTGTAGATAAATTAGGTATTAAATATTATTGAAATTAGATGTCAGCTTAAATGGTGTGATTAGTTAGGAGATAAAAAAGGTAATAGATATTAATGAAATTAGATGTAAGTGTAAATGGTGTGATAAGTTAGTAGATAAAGTAGGTATTAGATATTATTGAAATTAGATGTAAGCTTAAATGGTGTGATTAGTTAGGAGATAAAAAGGTATTAGATATTAATGAAATTAGATGTAAGTGTAAATGGTGTGATAAGTTAGTAGATAAAGAAGGTATGAAATATTATTGAAATTAGATGTAAGTGTAAATGGTGTGATTATTTAGTAGATAAAGAAGGTATTAGATATTATAAAAATTAGATGTAAGCTTGAATGGTGTGATTGATTTGTAGATAAAGAAGGTATTAAATATTATTGAAATTAGATGTAAGTGTAAATGGTGTAATTAGTTAGTAGATAAAAAATGTAATAGATATTAATGAAATTAGATGTAAGTGTAAATGGTGTGATAAGTTAGTAGATAAAGAAGGTATTAAATATTATTGAAATTAGATGTAAGCTTAAATGGTGTGATTGATTTGTAGATAAAGAAGGTATTAAATATTATTGAAATTAGATGTAAGTGTAAATGGTGTAATTAGTTAGTAGATAAAAAATGTAATAGATATTAATGAAATTAGATGTAAGTGTAAATGGTGTGATAAGTTAGTAGATAAAGAAGGTATTAAATATTATTGAAATTAGATGTAAGCTTAAATGGTGTGATTGATTTGTAGATAAAGAAGGTATTAAATATTATTGAAATTAGATGTAAGTGTAAATGGTGTGATTAGTTAGTAGATAAAGTAGGTATTAGATATTTTTGAAATTAGATGTAAACTTAAATAGTGTAATTGATTTGTAGATAAAGAAGGTATTAAATATTATTGAAATTAGATGTAAGTTTAAATGGTGTGATAAGTTAGTAGATAAAGTAGGTATTAGATATTATTGAAATTAGATGTAAGCTTAAATGGTGTGATTACTTAGGAGATAAAAGGTATTAGATATTAATGAAATTAGATGTAAGTGTCAATGGTGTAATAAGTTAGTAGATAAAGAAGGTATAAGATATTATTGAAATTAGATGTAAGTGTAAATGGTGTGATTAGTTAGTAGATAGAGAAGGTATTAGATATTATAAAAATTAGATGTAAGCTTGAATGGTGTGATTAGTTAGGAGATAAAAAAGGTATTAGATATTAATGAAATTAGATGTAAGTGTAAATGGTGTGATAAGTTAGTAGATAAAGAAGGTATTAAATATTATTGAAATTAGATGTAAGTGTAAATGGTGTGATTAGTTAGTAGATAAAGAAGGTATTAGATATTATAAAAATTAGATGTAAGCTTGAATGGTGTGATTAGTTAGGAGATAAAAAAGGTATTAGATATTAATGAAATTTGATGTAAGTGCAAATGGTGTGATAAGTTAGTAGATAAAGTAGGTATTAGATATTATTGAAATTAGATGTAAGCTTAAATGGTGTGATTACTTAGGAGATAAAAGGTAATAGATATTAATGAAATTAGATGTAAGTGTCAATGGTGTAATAAGTTAGTAGATAAAGAAGGTATAAGATATTATAAAAATTAGATGTTAGCTTGAATGGTGTGATTGGTTTGTAGATAAATAAGGTATTAGATATTATAAAAATTAGATGTAAGTATAAATGGTGTGATTAGTTTGTAGATAAAGAAGGTATTAGATATTATAAAAATTAGATGTAAGCTTAAATGGTGTGATTGATTTGTAGATAAAGTAGGTATTAGATATTTTTGAAATTAGATGTAAGCTTAAATGGTGTGATTAGTGAGGAGATAAAAAAGGTAATAGATATTATTGAAATTAGTTGTAAGTGTAAATGGTGTGATAAGTTAGTAGATAAAGAAGGTATTAGATATTATAAAAATTAGATGTAAGTATAAATGGTGTGATTAGTTTGTAAATAAAGAAGGTATTAGATATTATTGAAATTAGATGTAAGCTTAAATGGTGTGATTAGTTAGGTAATTAAAGAGGTATTAGATATAATTTAAATTAGATGTAAGTGTAAATGGTGTGATTAGTTAGTAGATAAAGAAGGTACTAGATATTATTGAAATAATATGTAAGTATAAATGGTGTGATTAGTTTGTAGATAAAGAAGGTATTAGATATTATAAAATTAGATGTAAGCTTAAATGGTGTGATTGATTTGTAGATAAAGAAGGTATTAAATATTATTGAAATTAGATGTAAGTGTAAATGGTGTAATTAGTTAGTAGATAAAAAATGTAATAGATATTAATGAAATTAGATGTAAGTGTAAATGGTGTGATAAGTTAGTAGATAAAGAAGGTATTAAATATTATTGAAATTAGATGTAAGCTTAAATGGTGTGATTAATTTGTAGATAAAGAAGGCATTAAATATTATTGAAATTAGATGTAAGTGTAAATGGTGTGATTAGTTAGTAGATAAAGAAGGTTCTAGATATTATTGAAATAATATGTAAGTATTAATGGTGTCATTAGTTTGTAGATAAAGAAGGTATTAGATATTATAAAAATTAGATGTAAGCTTAAATGGTGTGATTAGTTAAGAAATAAAAAGTATTAGATATTAATGAAATTAGATGTAAGTGTCAATGGTGTAATAAGTTAGTAGATAAAGAAGTATAAGATATTATAAAAATTAGATGTAAGCTTGAATGGTGTGATTAGTTAGGAGATAAAAAGGTATTAGATATTAATGAAATTATATGTAAGTGTAAATGGTGTGATTAGTTAGTAGATATGGAAGGTAATAGATATTATAAAAATTAGATGTAAGCTTAAATGGTGTTACTGATTTGTAGATAAAGTAGGTATTAGATATTATTGAAATTAGATGTAAGCTTAAATGGTGTGATGAGTTAGGAGACAAAAAGGTATTAGATATTAATGAAATTAGATGTAAGTGTAAATGGTGTGATAAGTTAGTAGATAAAGAAGGTATTAAATATTATTGAAATTAGATGTAAGTGTAAATGGTGTGATTAGTTAGTAGATAAAGAAGGTATTAGATATTATAAAAATTAGATATAAGCTTGAATGGTGTGATTAGTTAGGAGATAAAAAAGGTATGAGATATTAATGAAATTAGATGTAAGTGTAAATGGTGTGATAAGTTAGTAGATAAAGTAGGTATTAGATATTATTGAAATTAGATGTAAGCTTAAATGGTGTGATTACTTAGGAGAT
>JAYRCH010000935.1:0-42870 GCA_037179445.1 Phengaris alcon alcon
CTTGGAGAGTATATGCGCGGTAATAAAAGGTACTAGATATACACTTCAACAGTAAAGTACGAGGTAAACGGTGGTGGTGGTAGGTGGTAATGCCCGGTTTCTGAGGGCATAAACGAGGTTCAGTAAACCACGCGACACTACAGTAATGTAAACGACACTTGGTCAGTAACGTACGCGATACACTTGTGCAGTAAAGTGTAACTGCGTCAGGACGCGCGCCCAGTGTCAGCGCCAAGACGACGACTGAACTGGCGGGAGCGTTTCCGATTCAGTGCGAATTACAATGACAATACACCGCCTTCCGGTGACGCGCGGCCCAAACCACAAGCGAAAACCTACCGCAACCACAATTTTATGGACTGTGATTGAGAATTGAATACTATTTCTATGCTTAACATTTTGGGCTAGACCGCATTTTTTGGAGTCAGACGTAGTTTGGATCTTTAAAGTGATTAAGGACTTCAAGAAGATCTTAGTAAGCAATCATTAACATTCCCACTGCCGGAACTGCTAGGGTTTACCCTCGATATGAGGAGGATTAGGTTGTAATATACAAAGCTAGTTAGCTGGTTGGCAAAATTCACTAGCCTAAGGCCCACTTGCGCAGATCTGGGTTAAAGTTTGCCCTGGGTTAAAATATGATGACTCTCTTTCATAAATACGAAGAACGAGAAAGACAACATAATATTTAATTTAAACTCAGATCTCCGCAAGTGGGCCTTAGAAGATTATTAATTCCCACAAATACATAGACAATTATTATTTCAAAAATTCACCTTCAATGAACATAAGCAAACTTGGCAATGGCCTGGAATCGATATTTTATCTTTAGATCAGAGATATCCATTATCTGACCTATTTGATCGGGGCCGAAATGTGTTGATGGACACTCCACATATTGTGTCAGGGTCAAGTCAATAGCACTCTGAACGTATGGCCTCAGTGAGAATTCAGGGCTTCTAGGTGTTGAAGTGAAATATAATGTGTTACAACCTATTTATAAATAGTAAAATGCAATTTGGGGAAAAAGGAAAAACATTATGTCACTTGTGGAAAGATAAATTATATAAAGTTTTGAGTACATAAGTCAAATTGTATTTTATTTAGATGTTTGATCGCAAATAGCTAGCTTTAGAGTCTCAGTAGACAAGTGGAATGAATATACGACGGGCAGTGACAGTGGTAAACAAAAAGAGATTTTCAGAATAATCGTTTAAGATTTGCAACCTTAAACAATTATTCTAAAAATTGTTTGCGTTAACATAAGCTTGGTTTGACAAATAAAAAATAAGTGCATCCATTAATTAATTAGTCCGCAAGTGAGTTGTTGTAGAAATCATGAAATATCATTCGAGGGGAGGGAAGTGTAGTGACTAGTGAGATATTTATATTGAAGTCGTCAAGAGGTCTACGTATACCGAATCCTCAAGAGCATGACGGCAGAACGTTTGCAACAATTCGCCTACGTCGGTCTCTTGCAATTTCGTCTACGCATAAGGGCTTTGACATTTTACTTTTTGACATGTATTGCTGTATATCCTGAAGGATCGTCAGCAGAATGTGGAAAAATGTGACAGCGGCTTGGACTGTACTTCTGCACGAAGAGTGTTAAGGCACACTAAGAGACAATCGTCACGCGACGATTGATCACTAGATCGATGAAGATTCTCTGTGAAGTGCCCGAAAATAATAACGTCGAGTGACTTGATGAGGTACTATAGTTGACTTGAACCAGTGGTGAAAGCTTGGATTTGGATGAGGGTCTTCAAAAGGCAAGTGGTTAGTGACGCCGATGGGAATGGAGTTATGGGAACCCCACGCCACTGTTATACACTTAAAAAGTTGGACGACCATAACTAATATAGATCTATGATCGTACGAATACTTCTCAGAGAATTCATATAGCGCCCAGTGAATATGGCTAGATGGATGAACGTAGATAATTCTCGGTATAATAATGACTACCGCACCAAGAATCCCCTCTCCGCCTGCGCTTAGACCACACGTATGACGTCCCTACACGCCTGGCAGTGGTCCCAGTGGAAGCGCGCGGCGGCCAATAAGGACATCCCCGATTGTGCGCGTGGGCGCTGACGCATGTCGCAGAGTTCTGTACCACAATGAACGCGACAATTTCGGTGTATGGTGCTTTTTGGAAAGGCTTTGGCTTGAATACTTTTATTCAATTCACGTAAAGGACTCCAAAACTTTATATTATTATTTTTTAATCAATTACAGAAACTTTGAGCACATGATTTCCTGCTCATGTACTAATTATAAAATGCGTTTGTTTATAGAAAATATAATTACTTTGCACTCTTTACAACATTGTCCGACCAGTTAGCTGTGTGGTCATTGACCTTACAGCTATCATTGCATATCACAGCTGATTATATAAATTGAAATCAGCTGTGTCAATTACCTTTTCAGCGATGTAAAGTCAGAAATACTATATTTTTTCGATTTCATTTTTTTTTTGCCTTAACTAGTTTATTTAAGCAGTAAATTATTTTCCCAGTTTAAATTATCAAATATATTTTTCAACTTTAAGTTCTGGAGTTACTTAGATCTTATGAAAGGTCAGCTGTTGTTGTCGCTACAGGTCCTACCTAAAAAGTGAGATAGAGTTGAAAGGATAGAACTTAGCAGTCTTCTTACAACCATGATTGCCTTATTCCCAAATCGCAAGATGTGCTATCTATCGGTTTGTATTATTAAATTAATAGCTTTTCATTAAATTGCACATGAAATTTAAATACTGTATTTACAATAAATAATCAATTTTTAAAATGTTTGTCTGTCGGACACCAGCTAATCATTCGTAAAATTAATTAGGCTACAGAACTCCGAGCTAATATAACCCGACACACTTGGCGACAGTGACGCCTGGCGCCTATTTCTGAGTGGAACAGTGTCATTAATTCAGGCCCATCATGATGTCAGAACTATACAGTGGGTGACACAATTATTTACTCCAGAAAAAACATATATGTTACGTCCCTGAGTAGGAAGGACAGCTCTTAGTGGAAGTAACAAGTAATAATATATGTCTCGTGTTGATATTATGATTGTAGTTTAATCCCAATTTGTGGCGAGATTTTTGCAAAGAGCATTATAAAGACTATTAAACGGTAAAGGAATGCGTGTCTGCGAAGACTAACGATTTTCACAGGCATTTAAAATCTGTGAGACTATTCTCGTAACTATTATCGGTTAAATCTCGTTTGGATTTTCAGGCAGTCCTGCTCGCGCGTGCACTATATTATGACAGCATGCGAATGAATCAGCGCGTCCACCGAACCGAGATTGTATCGAAAATAGTCAAGAGAATTGGGCTTCTGGTAAAGCCCGTAAAGACTACGAACTGGCACTAGCGTACCGTGGTGGAATTACAGCTTCAACCTCATCACACTGTGGAGAGACCCGAGCCCCAGTACTGGGGACGTTAGTGATCGGTTATGACGAATCCAACCATCTATCAGTAGTAAACAATGAATCAGCTGCTACGTAGAAGGGGACTATCAGCAATACATCATCAAGCCGGCAGTTCATTTGTCAAGTTATCACAGTATTCACAGCTCGTAATTACTCTGCATGATCTAATTGTTTCACAGCTAATGGGAAACATGATTAGTATTTTTATTGGCTTTTAGAAAAGTACAATATAAGCCAGTGAAATATTGTCTTTGCATATTTATCAACCGTTGACGAAATACAGTCATCACAAAAGCGACATCTGTTATTATTAAAATAATAATAAAAAAAAAATACAGATTATTAAAAACGCTCTATACAAAAAAATGCACGAGTGACGTCACAACTGTTGAAAATGTATGAAGATAAATACAAATTTGATTGTATTAACTTAAATACTGCGTTTATGTATACATATAATTGTAATAACAAAAATGACACAAATAACATAAGGAAGGAACAGTAATTTACGTTTTTCAACCATAGCAAGAAATCGTCGTTTTTTTAATCAATTTTAGCTCTGTAACTTTTTAATTTACAAAAGCTGATTACTGTACTTTTTGCATTTGCGGTTCATATTTATTTCGATAAATATAAGAATATTGCTGATTTAAAACAATTGCATGCTCCCCTATTGTACACAATTTAAATATTGGACATCTACACTAATATTATAAAGAGGAAATATTATTTGACGTTTCGAAGATCAAGAATATCGAAGACACCGTACGAACGCTCGAAATGTATCCCTACCTCATGAGGGTGTACAATGCGAGCAAGCGCCCCTGGGCTCGCATGAAATTTGGCAAACCGTCCTCAAACAAACTGGCAAGCATAGAATTGCAAAAAAAAAGATGAAAATAGATTATTAATAAAGTATAAAATATAAATAGTTTTACATGTGTTAAAGGTGTATTAGGTTTTGATTTACAGCTCTCTCCTTAATAAAAAATATTTTATTACGGAGCATTGTACTCCATGGCGGTACCGTCGTACCGGAAATGGGGATTTTTCGACAAACCTCAGTGAAAACAAGCCGCCTTTACATAGTTTATACATAACATAATATATGTATATGCAAATGCTTGAATACATTTAGCGCTATAAATAACCTATTTATTTTCATCGAGTTCCGAGAAGTTAATACAAAGTAAATGTGTGAAACTGATACGCGCAACTACTACGTCGAATGTCGTACGTTTTCCAACGGATCTAGATATAAAGTTTCACTCTTTCTATTCGATTTCTATGCCACAAAGTGCTATATATCATATAGCCTATCAATATATATTTAATATCGTCTTACATCCTTATTTGTATTTTGTATATTATCCCCCTCAATTGTAATAAAAATATTCATAGTGTTTAAGCTATACAATGTTTTGTCCTTGTCTGATACGTGAGAAAAGTAGCTTAATAGACAAGGACAAAACATTGTATAGCTTGTCCACTGTTTAAATAGTATTTCTAGTAGAGGGGAATATGTTTAGTAAATTATTTGTTTCTGACAAAAGTCTAGGGGCACATATAGCACAGGCTCCGACGGTCTCCGGTCGGCACAATCACGAGGTCGCAGGACAGCATATGACTCGAGAGCCTCGTACATTTGGAAGCGTTTGAGAATGAGTGCGGTAGTACCTATTACAAAACGTATAAGATACGAATAATCACTTGCAACATCACGCGCCAGCCTCGACAACTTCGCAACGTCTAGTGTCGGCATCACTCTCGCAGTTCAATCTATCCAGCAAATACAAGGTACTGAATATTTTGTCTACCCGAGTACACCTTACAGCCCGCCCATTAAAAATCCTGCAAACAAAACCTATCTTCATACAAACAGGACTCACGACTGACTTACATTTTATTCTTATTCCTTTTTATACATACAATTAAATAATAATAATTCAGTGGAAAAGTCGCGAACATTTCCAGTAGCAGATGGACAATGGCGTGAGAGTTTACAAATTATCGTCTATTAACTATAATATGTGAGAATAATTCCTACCTTTGTAAAGAGATTGAGGAAAATCCGTTCCACAGTATTGGATTTACTCATGTAAAATATCTCATCTTGGCGGGGTCTTAAGGATCCCACGGACGAGAGGCCGATCGTTTCAGTTAGAACTGACGTCGCTTCGGCCTGAACGATTCGAGCACATACACGGAAAAATCGCATTCTGGTTTGCCGCGAGCGAATTATATTATTTACAACAACAAAAGAATTTTGAAAATGCTTCGACAAACGGCAGAGTAATTAATATTCAAAGATATACGTGTTGCTGTAAAAGACCGAAATCCCCAAATATGTATCTTTAACGACTCAGGAGTTCTGTTCAGTACTTTTGGATCCAGGGTATACCTTGGTGAAAAATGTTTATTTTTTGGTAGTATATGCCTGGACTACTTCAGAAAAAGTCAAAATCACTATATGTAACCACTGTCCATATAAATTTCGAGGAGTTCCCTCGATTCCTCATGGATCCCATCATCAGGTCACCACGTTGGTGTCAAAATGACCAATCAGGGATTATACCCTTTACAGCGAAAAAAGAGATTTGAAAATCGGTCCACAGGCGGTGGAGTAATCGTTTAACATAAAAAAATATAAACAGCCGAATGTTTATTCTTTTTTGGAAGTCGGTTAATTAAATTTTAAGTGGAGTGGAGTAATCAAAACGCATTAGTGAAAACCGCATTCAAATCGGTTAAGCCGTTGACTTCGTACGCGCAAAAACAAATATCATGGGAACTGTACATTTTCCGCAATAAAAAGTGGACTATGTGTTAATCCAGAGTCTAAACTACTACCATACCAAATTTCATCAAAATACGTTTAGTAGATTCTGAGATTAGCGCGTACAAACGTACAGACAAACAGATCCTGTCCTATACCATATACCCTTCTCCACAGATCGCTCGTCAAAATGAACTTTCCATAGGTTGTAACAATAATCCCGTATTAAGTAAAAACAATCAGTGAAGAAGGGCAATGTGTTCACTGTACAATGTCTCACTACAAGCTTGTCTCGCCAACACATCTACCTCCTCATTTTCTGCCAGCTCAATATGTGAGGGGATCGATTGGAGGATTACTTGCTCCGTATAAGACATTATTCAAAAATCAATGTTTTAATCTCAAATACTTTTTATTGGTGAATTTATTACACATGTTGTACAGCGAATCAAAAGCTGAAGCGAACTTTTGAAGTCGGTTAAGATGACAAAATTATTAAAATCAATAGATTTAGCGTAAGTCAGGACCTCCGAAATCGCTATTAACTCAAGGTGTGATAGATATGTTATACTCGTAATATGAGATTTGAAATTTAGCATTAAGGCCAATTTGACTATCAAAAAATGCGGACCCCATCGATGAGTTATTTTCTTTGGATCCATCGGTAGATTTTTTTTTTTAAATTTGCACATTTATTTTCAAGATGGATTCTAGGAGCAGCTTTCATGGAGAATTGTAGTGTCGTAATTTCTCTTTGCTGTAGTGACATTAGGCAATTCGTACTTTACTATGCCACTTAAGTCGAGTTAACCTAAACATAGCCGTGAATCCATGTTAATATCTGTGAACTTGGAATGAATTGATGAACTCCCCATCCCGACCCAGCTAGTACTTTTAGAATATTTAAGAAGTTTTGAACTTTTCCATGTAACTCTTTATGTGCCTAGACCACATTAAAGAGCGGTCTAACCACATACCCTTATCTACTACATGCAATGGCACATAATGTATCGTAATACGGCAGTCGATACTGTCATTAAAATGGTAGTAGTTTGAGCTCTGGATTAACACATAGGCTGCTTTTTATTATTTATCCCGAAAAAGTAGTGTTTCCGTGGGATACTGTATTCACGCGGGAGGAGCCGCGGGCAAAAGCTAGTATGAACATAGACGCGAAAACGTTACCACAAGACTTCTTCTGGACAATCACAAAAGTGCTTCAAACAATCCTTAATTTATTCGACAAGGTAGCGTTTGCGTACTTTTGGCCGTACGTTCGGCGCGCCCGGTCAACACCGGTACAATAGAGTTGAAAATCGATGTGTCGAGTGTCGAGCTGTCATATATGACATTGACATTTGACTCGACACTTGTGTGTTCGCACTTACTATGCTATATAGTGAATGTTTATAAATATGTGATTTTCAGCTCTATTGTATTATCGCAGAGTTCTATTTTCAATGTTCTGAATTTGCCTCGGCCTTCCGGATTCCGGATCATATAGCCCCAGCCTTATTCAGCTCAAAACCGCATCGAAGACAAAGATCAAAATGACAGTACGAAAATAAAAGGTTTTGTGAGACAAAAATATTCTTTTGAACACTTGACGTCATACGTCTTATATTAAATATGCATTGTTCAAAACAAAAACAATCAATGTTTTAATCGTTACATATTATGTCAATACCACCATACGGTTCAAACAAAGAAACGTCAATGCTAAGAATGGAGGTCTAGTAATTAGATTTTATTAAAATTCAAGTTTTTAATATTATTAAAATCTAATTGTTGTGTTTTCTTGTACCGTCGAGGATAACTTCGAATATGTATAGGTACAGAAAAATAGAAAAACAAAGGTCGCCTCTTTATTATTCATAATAATATGAAAAATGCATTTGACACGTGTAAATTACTATTAAAATGTTGAAATAATTTTGCAAACACAACACGCGAAGTACGAAAGTTATTTATTTCGTAGCATACAAGCCTAAGTAAATATTTTATTTTCTATTAAAAACATTACGCAAAGATAATAATCGTAGAGGGCGCACGGAACTATATAGGCCTCCACAGACGAGAGGCCGATCGTTTCAGTTAGACTGACGTCAGTTCGGCCTGAACGAATTCGAGCACATACACGGAAAAAATCGCAGCCGACCCAACTGACGTCAGTTCGGCCTGAACGGATTCGAGCACTGCAAAATCGCATCTGTTCGTTCTGATTTGCCGCGAGCTACGGTCGTGTTTAATAATTGTGTAATAATTAAACACCGCGAAAACTCACCACGCTTGTACACAATACACTCCCGCACGGCCGCGGCTCTGACGAGAACTGAAGCGATTTGTCCACACATGGTCCGTTCAGTCCATCCGTACAGTCCATAATTAATGTTGCCAACTTAGTTATTTTACAAAGTTTTACTACTAAATTAAGTATTTTATTCCCTCCTTCCTTAGTAGGAATTTAGTGAGTAGTGTTTTAGTAAGAAAGAGCCAGACAGTAATCATATTATGCAAAATGGTCTAGGTTAGGCACAAAAAAATACACCTATCATAATAATACATTCGTCCGTAATTTGCTTAAAACTACCCGTTTAATTATTATATACGTAATATTTCCTTGCATATTTTAATTTAACGGTAAAATTTATGCTAACATTCAATATAATATTTTTTTAATATAACAAAACCTAAAATGCCGTGGATTTTTGGGTGCTTTACGGATTCCTAAGTTTAGTAGCTTTTTTATAGTTTTCAGTATTAGTTTATTAGTTTTTAGTAGAAACCGACGCGAGTTTAGCAGTTTCGCAAAAACAGTGCTGGCAACACTGGAACGAATCGCTTCAGTCCATCCGACTGATGCGATCTCGAATTGTTTTTTCTCCAATTATCGACATATAATGCAATCTCTAAAATGTTTAATTGTATTTTATGTTATTAATATGTAATTGTATTTTTATTGATTAACCTCCTTAACTAATGAAACTATTTACACACCGGATAACTCAAACAACGTTGCTGTTTTTGTCTGATACGTTGGAAATGTCACACGATAGTACGTTGTGTAAATATTTTCATTAGTAAGGGGGGTCAATGAATAGTACTCTACAATATGAGTGAGTACACAGAAGAAACATTACATTCAATGAACAATATTATCACAGGTACAGCGATTTGTTTACAGAATTTCGCAAGTCCCGTGAAAATACAATAGTCGCCGGAATCCATGACGTCGCGTGTTCTCAAAGTTATATTGAAAATGTGAAATACAAGGGTCGCAGGAACATAATTGCTAAAATCTCCGAAATTTCTGCCTACATTCGTGTATCCGTAGTCCTTACTATGTAAGTGTATAGTGAATGTTTATAAACATGTAAGTTTTTTTTTAATAGCATAGCATTTTTTTTTATTAACTTTCAGATTTATCTCATTACAAAACTACACATAATTTTTTATAAACTAATAATGATACCTCAATATTTCTGAATATAATAAATTAAAGTAAATATTAGACACATAAGTCAAACACACCTATTTAAAACACCAATTATTATTTTTATTGTGTTTTGACTTCTGACCTAAACTGTAGACTGTAGAGTGATAATATGCATTATACTATCGCTATGTCCGGATTCCGGATTATAATATATATTGTATAGTCCCAGCCTAAAAAAATGAATCTGTTTGAGCTTTCAATTGGGTATTTTCCTACATGTAATTTTTTTTTTAATAAATTTAGAAATAATTAGGTATTACAACATGATAAAAGTAAAAACAATTAGGATTTATGCATTTCGAAGTCACAAAAAAGTTGAAATATTTTTTTAAAACGTTAGTGTACAAAACCTACATATTTAGTTTACTGACATCAAATACAAATAGATTCACTATGGTATATATCAACATAAACGCGTAAGATTACGAGATACCAGACACTTTATGCATATGGCCATACATTTCGCAGCAACTTACAAGCGTGTGACGTCACTTACTAGTACGACTTTTAAATGTGGCGTTTCCACGAGACTCACAAAAGTGCTTTAAACAATCCGCAATGTCTTAGAAAATTTTGATTTTTAGTATACTAATCCATTTTTAAACCGCCTTATTTTTCAGAGCCTTATTTATTTATGTAATAAAAAAATACAAGCAAATACCATATTGTTTGTGACGATAGAAATGTATAGAGAGAAATTTAACCGCGCGATAAGATAATACTTTAATATGTGACTTGCACAAATTAATGAAAATGTTCAACATTTGTTGTGCTCTATTTGACAGCAGTGCGTTTGGATCCTTCTGATGCACATCTGATGGAAGTGGGTTTCAAAAACTCTTCCATGATGCTAAATCTGAATATGCTAATATCATTTCGGCGTCTATTCGTATCTTCAAAATATAAGCCTGGATCTTCGTTGCCATCTTAATAATTTTAACAAGAATCTCCCAGGTAGGAAGATAATAATTAAGGAGCACAAAATGAACCTTCACTGAATTTAGAAAATTATTTCAAGATCAAAATTTTCCAAATCGGTCCAGCCGTTCTCGAGTTTTAGCGAGACAAAGAATTGCAATCCTATAAGTATATAAACATAAGAAGAAGAAGAAGATATATTTGAGTCTATTGATCAAACATCCTTCTAGCAATTTCGTTTCGTTCATATGTGGGTATATCAACATCGCCTCGATCTAAGTAATTTAGTATCGGCCTTGCGATAACTACATAAGCGAAGGCGTGACATTTGTACACAAACACAACGTATGACAATAGATTTTAGTATTAGGTATTAGGGGTATTAGGGGATTCTGCTATCTTTACAGCTGTTTGGTGTGAGATAACTATCTACAAATGTAGCACGCGTTATGTATATTATCGCTTTTATATTGATACACTCTGCCCACTTGCAGAAATACTGAAATGCCTAATCCTTACATTGAGGAGAGTGCCTTACTAGTGGGGACACTACTCCCGATGTCTCCCACACTTTGTCCACCACCTAGTGGACATTAGGTAAAAAGTAACTAAGCTGTAAGCGGGATAAGACGAAAATTGAGGGTCCATTATGATGATTGATACATTTCTGACTTGATCTCATGATCTTATTGACAAGCATCCATTAATAATAGCCGATACCTATTTACACACATATAAACATAATGCACCTGAGGGCTGAGTGACTGAGTGACTGACACAAGTATCGCCGCCATGTTGTGACGTCACTGCGCACGAGCCGCGACAATGGAGCACTTGTGACAATAGCCGCTAACTACTTACCGAATTGTAGCACTAGGTAAACACGTGCTAAAGAATCATGTCTGTTGTTGTGGCCAGGACATGCACGAGGACAGTTTTACTCGGGCACTGAACAGTGTCGAGAGTTACTTGGTACCAGATCACAGGAGATGATCCAGTTTCCTGGTCATGAGGCACAACTAACAAAACACGTAATGGCGTGGTGTTTAAATAATTACCCATACATAGTTCTAAACGATAAAAACTAGTGTCTATAACAGTGCGCGAAGGGTAGTTCTCCTTCACAGGGAAGCAGTAGCCTGTATAGTAGGTAGAGGTTTGGATGAGGGTCTCCAAAAGGTAAGTGGTAAGTGCAGCCGACAGGAATGGAGTTACAGGAACCCCACGCCACTGGACTATAGTCAATTAGCGTTAAGAACACTGTGAAGCCACTTTGCCATATTATGTCCATTGGATGATTCGTTATGTTAACACGAATAGACTATAGCGAGGAACATAATGTTGGTTGCTAAACAAATGCTCCTTATCTACAATTATAAAACCATATCAACGATGGGCTACAACGTAAATTAGACAGAAAAAATCTGAATGCAAGAAAAAGTTGCGCCGTCTCGATTTCAGAAGGGTTTGTCAAATAAATGCGTACTGAATAAACTACGGTAAGCAAATGTCAAAATGTCAAGATGACAAATGTCAAACCTCGACTGCCACAAACCAACCCCAAAAGTAGGGCAGTTTAAGTGTGCCGCCCGATAGTCACTAGCTATGCTAGCTTTGTTCCAACACCTAAATCTTCGTTTGATATCACGCATGAAAACATAAAGGAGATATTTTTTTTACTTTTTTTGCAGGCCAGTGTAGGACAATATTTATTGTGTATTTTCCGAAAATAAATATTTTTTCTATTTCGTAGGTACTAAACTTTGCTGAATATATATTGAAGAAATGAATTAATTAAGTCATGGTGTTAATTAGATATAAAAAATTGGAAACCAAAAATGAGCGAACCCTACACAACGCCATGGACAGAGCCCGTACGGTATCTGCAGGCAGTAGCGGTTCGCGTGCGGCGTGGGAGCGACGCCGCCCGACGCCGCCCGACGCCGCCCGCCGCCGCCGCGCTGCTCCGAGAAAGACTTTCTTTACTATGTTTGTTTCTAATACCTACTAACAGCTCTATTCAACTCTACCATTGTAGTCTATTCGCGTTAGGGTCAGTTCACACCGCGACAATACGTGGCGCTGCATTTTTAAGATAACTACTCGAAATTGAGTTTCATTCACTACACAAAAACATACACGTTTCATATGACATCAGTCTGTACAGCGCGGTGCAGCGCGGTGCAGCGCGGTGCAACCTGACATTCGAACTTTTACAATGAAACATGTATCTTCTCGTGTAATGAATAAAGTTAAATTTTAAATAGCTATTTTAAAAATGCAGCGCTATGTTCGTATCGTTTCGTTTCGGTGTGAATTGACCCTTAACTTTGCAGTATAATATCATCAGTGCGAATGTCAAAAGGGCTTACTTCAATTGGTCCATTTGGACACGGCTTATGTGTTATTGGTCAATTTTGTCATTTGCACTTATGACTCACAGTCAGTGGTTAGCGCGTTGGCGCTATCAAGCCGGATGTCGCGGGTTCGAATCCTGCCAGGGGACAAAAAGTTTTCTGTGTTCCTGAATCATGGAAAAAATAATTATGGAAAGACAATTCAATATTCAGCGCAAAACCGCATTATTTATTAATGCTTATTTAATTACGTTCCGACATAAATCGAACAAACGCCTGTCACCTGGGGGTCAATTCTGCTAAATAAAACCTACAATAATACAATTACAATCAAGTTCCGATACGCTAAAACTGCCAAACGGTATTTTCGTAAACGTTAAACCAGCGTCAAACGCCTCTTGATTGATTCAAACATCACAAAATCAGTTTATGATAACAAGTCGCTTCACTTTTAATACAATCAAAGTAAAATGAAACTCTACTTTAAACACGAGAATTGAGCTTCTGATGAAATTGATGATGATAAGATGAAATTTTGTATGGTAATAGTTTAGGCTCTGGATTAAAACATAGGCTACTTTTTATGACGAAAAAATCCCGTGGGATACTTTATTTACGGGGGCATAAGCTGGTTACGTTATATTTAAATAGCAGTTAATAAACGAACTGTTATGTTCCATGTCAACATAATATAAGCCATCAACGTATAAGCCCCTGTAGTAGCGGATGATGAATAAAAAAATATATAAAAATATATAAGTAATATAAAATATAAATTTTGGCTTGGATAATTAAAAAAAAGGGTGTGGGCTGCGGCTGATGTGGTGCCGAGTCAGCACATCCTTTGTTTAGTCTGGTTCTAGGTTCGAGTCAGTTGGTCTTCAGTCGTCGATCATGTTGGTTTTGCCCAAGGAGATCTTTATAATAAAATCCGTGTATTATCTATGTATTATCCATGAATAAATAGGGTTTTACTAAATTAAGTTCTTATTTAGAAGGCAAACCCAAAGAAACTCCTAGCAGAACGTCGACCTGTAAACATCTTTAATTTAGGCCTCTCAAGCCTGTACATAGCACTACGAGTGCAATACAATAACATATTCAGGATGCTGTTTGGTCTGTCGCGTTTTTGCAGTGCTTCCACCATGTTTGCGGAGGCAAATACAGATTGTTTCTACGCGATCATAAGGAAGCGAAGCGCCTCGCTGTGGTCGCGCGTAAGAAACAGTCCGAACAGACTCCTAAATGCGTTGAGTAGTCGATGGGACTCTCAGCTGTTAAGGCATTGGATGCAGCTCCTTGCCCCGGCAGCTCGTTTCCCCCACTTATGATTAATTTATTTTATATAATATATTAAAATGTATATTGAAATTCATTAATTAAATTGTACTGTTACTAACATACTATGGATTTTAAATCTGAATTAAATAATTGAATTTGAATAGCAGATTCATTAAGCGAAAGTATTTGCGAACACAGCAAAATGTTTAACCAGCTATAATTATTACAGAGGACAAAGTCGTATAGATTTATTTATGTGGATAAGTCTGGATGTCTGCTAGTTTTATTGGTTTGCTGGCAGAAACACCGCTTCCGATGCTCACAATATTAGTCTGCCTCTAATTTTAACAAAGCAAAATAAATATATTTACGAAACATATTTTGTCATGTATTGTGTGATCAAACTGCCTCAAGGTTATTAATTTTGTCCATCCATGCCCATTTACAGGCAAAGCACCCGTCGCTCGGGCGCCGTGTGTGACAGTCGGTGTGTTGACCGGAAGCTGGTGAGATAACCGGAAGTCAACCATGCAACCGGAAACAAACTATTGTTAAGGTGGTTGATACCTGATGGGTTGCATTATCATTTCTGGGACACAATGACTTTTTAACAATTACTTATATTTACAATTACAAATTACAATTACTTGGAAAGCTGATAATAATTATTTATACAACTTGGGTTAATATAATATTTTCCACTAAGCCCTAAGGTGGGAGACTGAGGAATTTGCAATATTATTGTCTATGAAATATAAATTCAGTAATTATTTAAACTAGATTATTATGCAAAGTTTTTCATATAGGCTTAAAATTAGGATTTAGTTTTGACTTTTGATCTCAAAATATATGAATAATAAAAGTGTATCTGGCTCAGCACGGTTCCCGTACCATTCGAACCCGGTACGGAAAACTGCGGGGTGGGCAATATCATACCATGGAAGCTGGCTTCATGTGTGTTGCCCTCTAATAGTTCGTATGCCGCATTCGCAATTTTTCGCATCCGTAACAATGCATGCATGCACATTTCAATGACGATGACACAATTAGAAACCCGAATGCACCGGCACGACAGTCTGTCACGAGAGAGAGTTAAATGTTTGTCGCTCATGCCGCCCGAATATGGACATACGTATCAGTGTGAAATCACACGCGCGGATACTCGATGAGCAAATTAGTAATGGTAGACTGAGGTTTAACGTCATTGAGTTAGAGCGACAACCCAAGTAGTATAAACTTAGTAGAACAGCTGGCATGTAAAGTTAGAATATTTTTATTGTACAAAAACTTTATATTTGTAATACTAGCACCTAGTGAGAACTCTTTTAAGTTAAAAATAAATGGCGCTCACCTCGGCCAACGTATCGGTTTGGCCATACAGCGAGGCAATGCTGCCAGCCTCCTAGGTATTGCACCCCAAACCACCGACCTAGATTCAGTTTTTTACCTGTAGTAGCCCTTTTTTGTTTTTCATTTAAACAATAACTTTTTTGTTTTTTTTTTAGAATTTAGTTATTTTAACTAGTTAGTATTTTAGCTAGTAAATCGGTATTTTTTTAAATATTGTAATGTGAACCGTTTATTGCTCAAATAAATTATTTTTAAGTGTAATTCATGAAGTATTTAAATAGTGCCGTGTGTCCGTTTTTTAAAACGACACTAAACCAATCTGTCACTTGACAGCTAGTGGACGACAGACAAGTAAGTGGATAGACCATCGTGAAACGTCCTACATAGCGTCCATTGTCAGTGCGGTCACAGTGCGGTCACAAAGTAGCGAGCACATAATATGAGTCGATCTAAATTATCAAAATCATTAACTGCAATCTGTATTGATGATAGGCCACTGTGTGTAGATGTATTTATCGATATGTCCGAGGCCTTCGATTTTGTTTCACATAAATTACTATTGTCGAAATTAAGCACAATTGGAGTAAGAGGACTTGCATATTATATTCTTGAAAATAGAACACAATACACAGTAATTGAACAAATCAACACAAATAAAGAATTGGTCAGAGTGAATTTTAAAAACTTATTGAATGATTTTGGTGTTTCGCAAGGCTCATCAGTATTATGTCCACTGTTACTCTTATTTTATATTAACCTTATTTCAATACTGCCTACTTATAAGTAGGCAGTATTGGACATAGACATTATTCGCAGATGACATATCATTACTATGATTGGTGTCAACAGATCTATTTTAAGATTCTAACTAGCTATGTGATAATTGAAAACGCACGAAATCTCTAGTCTACATCTCTACATAATCTTTTTCGGTCAACTATCAAACAACTCTACTCTTCAATCCGTAGCGTATTATAAAATGGTCCGTTCACACCTAGTCACTCTTTGTAGAATGAGACCTACAAACGAGCAAGATGATCTTCTGTTGGTAAGCGTTTAACTCGCTACGCCAGAGGAGTCGCGTGTGTGTTGCCGGCTTTAAATTATATAAATATTTTATGGAATAAGCCCGTTAAACGAGCAAGATCATCGTCTGTTGGTAAGCGTTTAACTCGCTACGCCAGAGGAGTCGCGTGTGTGTTGCCGGCTTTAAATTATATAAATATTTTATGGAATAAGCCCGTTAAACGAGCAAGATCATCGTCTGTTGGTAAGCGTTTACCGCTTATAGAAGTACGGACACTCGCATCACCAGAGAAGTGTGTTTTAAGTGTTTATAAAGTTTCCCCGTTTGCATGCGAATTTTTGAAGTATATTGTCTATTGGTACTAAATGACAGGTATTTAAATTATCTGTGAAGAACATTCTTTTATTTGTTCTTTTTATGTTCCAAACAAAGACCGGTATGTCATTTACATGCAGACCGCAATTATTAAAAAAAATTGCATAATCAGGTAGTGTTCTTTATTGTTCTTCTTCGAATTCAAACCTTTTTCGTATAGATTTCTTCATCATAATTTGCTTTTTGCTCATTTTTAATGAATTTATTAACTGTGCATTGATGACCTCTGTGGCTGAGTGCTTAGCCCGTCGCGTCGCCGCGGCGCTCAAGCCGAACGGGTTCGAATTCTGCCGGAGAAACAAAAAGTTTTCTGTGTTCCTGGGTCATGGATGTGTATTAATATTTTAATATTAATACACATCCATGACCCAGGTCCATCCATGATCCATATAAAATTTATAAAATGTGCGAATAATATATTATATTAAATAATTTGAAACTATATAATTATATATATATATATATATATATATATATATATATATATATATATATATATATATATATATATATATATATATATATATATATATATATATATATTATGTCATTGTAAACATAAACATAACGATGATCGGATATTAGCTCGTCGATCCTCTCGCGGCAGTTTTCAGGGCTCTATCAAATTTTTATTCAGTGGTAAAGTTCGACCGACTGTGATAAATGAACTAAAACATTTTTTTTATCAAATCCCTTCCGAAAAAGTAACCTGTTTATTGGGCAGATGCAGTATCGGATACAGATCCTGGAGCCTCTGGTAGAGCTGCGCGGCAGAAGTCGCCAGACGCGCCATGTCTGTAGCACATCACACTCCACACACACTATATACAGCGGCACTGACTGAACTCGCGAGAGACGCGCGCGATAGTGACGGCTGATAGCAGCCCACTGTTCCTTGTCACTGAACTGCTGACTACACGCATTAGCTATCACACTGAACACACTTGTTAAATTAATTTGAAATGTATATCCGAATGCGTAGAGTACATTTTGCTGTACGAAGTTTGGCTGTCAGTAACTGTCCACAGGTAACAATAACTATACACATTGAAAATCTCCATACAAATATTTGGTGACCCAATTGGCGAGCTGCAGGACAGGCCCAGCCTTCTGCAGGCAGCGCCAAAGAAACTCAAGATGATTTCTGTGTAAAACTGATTAATTTTAAATGTATCTCAATACTCATATTATGTATACATGTATTACTAATGCAAAAGTTTTAAATGAAAATTATTATTATTAAATAGATAATGACAACATTGTGAATGCCAGAGCATTATGCACCTTCAGTTACAAACATTTGGTAAGAAATGGAACTCGCAGATTTAGTATCGCGCCGATTATTATCGGTCCTACATTAAGTGGGACGGGTGCGGGAAACCTACAAAAACTTGCTGTTTTGGACTTTGGGTCGATTATTATTTTTTGTTCACAGCTGTAGCAGTAAGTGCGTAATGCCGATTTCTGTTACATACTTCAACGCTAAATATTGATTATACATCGATCAATGGAAAAAATCTACAAATATTTTCAGCGGAAAAAGTTATTTGTATTTTAGAAAATGTAAATATAGCTTCCGAGAATATATTTGACGATTACCAAAACTATTTTAGACACTTCAAGGACAAAACCATTATTTAACACAGAAAATATCTTAACTTGAGCACTTACACTCACACAATACTTTGAGAAACAAAGTATACTTTAGACTTCAAGTTACTTTGTATTGTAAAATATTTCAAATGTATGTCTCACCTCCCTACATGATTAATATTATATAATGTAGGGACCAACGTTTTGGTTGCAGCTCGTTATTGTATTAGGTACTGAAGTAAGGGTCTCAACCTGACCTCCGACTGAAGTGGTGGTAAAACTAATCGGAGGGCTAAAGGGCGCTAAAGGTACATTACCGTATGTTACAGTTAAAGTTGAACCGCCAATAAACCGGTTAACTGCTAACTGCGCGTGCGCCGCAGTAATTACACTTATGTAATCTACACGTACAGTAAAATATGCACAACAACATGTATATTACTACTTACTACTAGAACATATTCATGCAAATTAGTATTTGCATGAACATATTCATGAAAATAGTAAAAACGTAAAGTTACAATGTTGATGAACAATCGGCAGTATAGGTGAGTATTGATTGAGATTCTAATCTGCGATTACCAAGACGGTTGTAGGCGACGCACTACGATTAGGTTTCAAATATTACTAGTTATTAGAGTAAAATTGTTTATATGCCCTTTTGTTTATAATGTATACTTTTGTGTTTATATAAACTTAGGCCTTTTCATCCGTTATTGGATGATTTATACAGTATTCTCCGAGCGAAGTAACCACTCTTGAAATACTGCAGTGCCCGGGACAGTTGGTTTTTAAATATCGTATGGTTGCCCAAGCACATACGGCATTCTCACAAGATAGTCATCCTAGTCCAGAGGAATGACTGGTCAATACGTCTGGGGCGTTTTTCCTTCACCTTTAGAGCGTCCGTATAATGTACTTGAGATCTGAAAAAGTATCATTGGTACACGCCACAACCTGGGAATCGAATCTGCACCCTCTCGAGTGCGAATCAAACGGTCTACCCACTAGGCCATGGAGCTCTCTGTGTTTATATAACAGAAATAATAAAGTCGTACCGCTGGGACGTTAAAATTTCTAATGCTTTTATCCCAAAATGTATTACCCAACAGAGAAACTCACCAATTTGAATTACATGTATTTTGGTTCAATTGAAAGGAATAAAAATAAAAGCAACCATTATAATGATACAGTCGGTATGTGCGTGCACCTGGACCATATCTGATATTAGTCAGCGATTATTCTGATACCAGTATGGCTTTGGTATTCGTGACGCACTAGATACCATTACTGTTTTGGTGGTACCACCTAACCTGGATATTGGCCCTTCATGCCTTATAGCAGTAGATCAATGAGATATTGAACTCAATACAGTTGTGGTGTACATAGTGGTGAAGGTACTCAGATACATAAAGCCTTGCGACTTCACGGAAAAAGATACAGACAATTAGTAATGGCGGCCTACGACTGCCATAGCACCGGTCGCTTATTTGTTACAGACGAAAATTAATTATATCGCAAGGAAGCTAAAGGAACTAGGAACTCAAGTGGTTTGATATATTATCTTTGTATCTTCTAACTGAAACTATTTGGAAATTAACGCATAATGCGCAGAGGTAAGAATGTTAACTGTTCTAATAACCGAGGACCGACCAGTAATCCTAGCAATACCTATTACGTGTTTATGACGTTACACACATAAATAGATACGTGGGCGGAGATATGTGAATGAGCGCCGTAATCCGCTATCCACCACAAGATTATCAGCTGATAGTAAGGTGATGGGATATTAGCTATCGATTATTTACTGGATGCATGGTACGTCCATCAATTCTATCAACAAAAATATTTGCCACACAGGCAAAATATATTTTTAAAGTAGGATTGAATTTCTATGGCATGAAGCCAGGGATCCGTCCACCTAGCCTGGATGTATGCTGTATACATCCAGGCTAGATAGATGGATTCTTATACGACACGAACAAAGTTACTAGCAAAAGGTATTCGCAAAGAATGTGCAAAAAAATAAGACAGATTATAATACGAGTTCCCGGTATTTATACTTATATTTACATTACTTTATATTTATACAATACTTGAACGACAAATTTGGCAATACAAATAGAGGGCTGCCAGCATAATTTTTTTTACAGGAGCTTGTAAATCTCGCATGGCCCAACGACTTTGATCTATTTCCTACAATATTCCTGCAGATAGATGCGATAAACTTAAACTCTGCAAACAATCCGGCAATCCAGTTAGTCTTTTACCATCGTGACACAGCCTTGATACACAATGGCGAAGGCGACCACTAAACCACTACTGCAAACGAGGACGCGCGAGAAAAATATTTAAAAATATAATTTGCGAGAGTAAACAGCGGCCTGTAACCGTATTAAGCAACATCGATATATAATGCGGTTTAAATATGACTCTGGTGCTCATTCATCTGCGTCACCGTCAAAACCTTAGTGTTATCACCCAGTAGAAGGTAATTACCTAGACGGATATAATTTAAGCAGAAACAGAAAGGCTTAACGTCCCATCTACTTTGATGTGACGATAGAGATTTTTGCACTAAATTGATGCAAAATAAGTAAATGTTGTTTATATTGTTGATAAGGGTTCCTTGGGTACTATGAAACCATAAAAATGATCCAGAGGTGAGACCGTGATACATCTTCGACAAGTATAAAGTATGTATTTGTTATTAATCCACATCGGAAAACTACGTCGACTGTATAGCGCGCCATACTCCTCACGACAGTTCTATTATCGCCTCCGTCACGAGCGACAGCGGACCGTAAACATTACACAAGCGACATCAGCACACCGACCGGGGCAAGACCAGGGCTTTAATCAAGAATTTGATAAATAAATTGACATCCGTGGGACCAGCGGAGAAGCTACTCAGTTTCTGTGCGCAAATGACAAAATATTAGAGAAGCTCAGTTGGAGTAAAATTGAAGATGATTTACTGACAATCCCATGTGACATGACTATACCGGTGTCTAAAACCAATAGTCACCACGGATACCGCGCAATAGTCTATGCACGGACTTTATTAATCTTGTGTAGGATTTCCCTTTTACTAATTTCGATTACGATCTGAACAATCTCGAATACTGATCTTAAAAGTAATAACACATTTTACACTGAATATAAAATACCGACCAAATCTAACGACATCTCACCGGGGGAAGGGTGTAAAAAGTCCTCAAAAACGTAGGAACTAATTGGAAAGACAAGATCGAAATTATTTTGCGTTACAACCGTCTACCACCCACCATTAACAGACGTGAGGATACATCACATAGACGATGTGTCTACGCGACGCTACCGTGGTACACGGCTGGACAGCACCGTCAATGGACGGAAAACCATTGTGACGTCATTGCGGCCAAATACAGCCGGCGTACAGACATGTGCGGTGCTGGCGACTGGCGTATAGTCCTGGCGTATAGTCCATAGTCAACGTAAGTCATAGTCAGCGAAACTAAACGCATCATTTCGTGTGGTCGGTTGACGAAAATACGGCCATTACCTATTAATTTATAAATTATATAAAATCAGCTTTTGATGTAAATTAATGAACATTAATACGAGTTGTTTAGTTTACTTACAAGAGAGAAAAAAAATGTTTAGACTAGGGTACCGACCCAAGACTCGGAATATAAAAAATACCAAATGAATATATCAATATTAAGACGCCGCGAACTTTGGGTACACATTACAAAAGAGATAATAATAAGTAGAGCCCTACCGGGTTTTTCTGTCAACGCGTACGAACACGTACCTGTCAATTGTTCGTGCTAGCCCCACACCGATCTAGTCGAGTTTCTAATTAATTAGTATCCTCGGTATATGCAGAAAAATAAACTCGTCATCGGGCTAGGCTTATCAGTGGTTCCACGTTCGGAGCTGTGCTAGTGAAAGCTGTGATGAAACCGCGCATGTAACGCCAGTTACATAGTCATGAGCTAATGCCAATCGTTCGACAAAAACTATTGGTTAAATTGAGCCAACATACACGATCTGTTCCACATTAATTAACATCAACCGAAAACTACAAAGTTGTACAAACATTTTATTATGTCACCTAAAGAATCATTAACATAATCGCAGACGTATGTCACT
This sequence comes from Phengaris alcon alcon, assembly GCA_037179445.1. Taxonomy (NCBI): domain Eukaryota; kingdom Metazoa; phylum Arthropoda; class Insecta; order Lepidoptera; family Lycaenidae; genus Phengaris; species Phengaris alcon. Next base: position 22,746 of record JAYRCH010000935.1, read on the forward strand.
ATCGACGAAATTGTATACAATAATTGTCCCTTGTTTTTGTTTATAATAAAAAATCCATTCAAAGTAAATAGTAATGCTTAGAATGACGATTCTGATGAATGGATTGGATTGGATTGATACACCAGTAATTCTTAAAAAAGGCTAAAATGACCCGTCTTACAAAAATATAAACCTGAGTGGGAAAACAATACAACTGGATAACAAGTGTTCTTAAAATGAAAATAATGCAAGATAGAAGTATTACTTGCGGCGTGAATTTTACAATCGGTTCAGCTGACATTTGACAGGTGTGTAAATTTGTTAAAGTGTGCAGATATGTATTGTTAAAGCTACGTAACAATTCATTAGTTTTTTTACATATTGATAAAAAGAAGAAAGTCATCACTTTGTATATGGTGGTATGCCAGTACTTGCATTGAAAAGTTGTCAAAACAGTTACAGTTTCGCCATATTTGATATTTAGTTTGCATTTACAATTTCACATTATTTTTTGAGTACCACGGCATGACTTATGAGCATGGAAAATTAGTTTCAATATATCAAATTCAATGTGTTAATTGAATTATAATTAATTATTTTAATAATTAATTAAACGAATGACTCTAAGGCTGCCGCTTACCTCGGCCAACGTATCAGTTTGGCCATACAGCGAGGCAATGGTTGCCAGCCCCTTAGGTACTCTACCCGCAGCCTCGACCTACATTCAGTTCTTTGCCTATAGCCCTTTTTTCATTTAGACAATAACTTATATAATATAGTTTAGATGATAATTTAATATTCTTTAATTATTGTAATATCAGAATATATAAAATTATTGTTATTTTAAAAATAATCTTCTTTGTTATAATAATATTTTAAAAAATTAATTAAAAAAAAAAAAACATCACAATTGTATTTAGATAAAATTATAATATTTAATATTTCAACACCTATCATACAATTGGAGAATAGGAATTTAATGATTCAGTATTATTTTGAAAACGGTGAGGGTTCGACATGGTGGTGGAGTTTAAGTTTCTGTTTATTTCTTTCTATGGATTAAGCAACATCAAAATACTCTGAAGCATAAGATGAAAACTGAAATGAAGAAAACATCTGGTTCGTTAGTAAATTTCCTTACAAATACTACGTCAAGGTGTCCAGGATCTACTGATGATGAGAATATTACAGCAGCGGAATTAGAATTGACTTTTCATACTGTGAAGCATAATTTATCTTACAATAGCCAATAAAATACACTTGGCAACAACTAAAATGGAAGCTTTAGTAACGGCAGTGTTTGGTCTATATTCTGTGGAAAGTGTCATAATTAATGATTTAAATGATGATGTGTTTTCCTGTCTTCAGACAGATGCATTAAACTGTTTCCTCTCGTGGTGCAATATTATATTCAGTAAATGAAGGGATCCAAATGAAACTATTAGATTTTTATGAAAATTCTGATAAATCAGCTTATAGTATTAAGAAGTCTATGGATAAGTCTATTTGTAAAGCAACATCCGCACTACTTTCCAAAAAATGCTGATGTTAATAATAGAAGTGCTAAACCAAGACATTTGTATAAATTGTATCTGCCACAGTGCCGCTTTGATGTCTATAAGAAAAATGTGTACATCAACGCCATTATCATTTTTAATAAGTTACCCGGCCATTTTAAAACTTTAAATGGAAATAATTTTAAAAGAGAAATAACAAATTGGCTCTTAAATAATTGCTTTCACACATTAAATGAATATATGACATTTAAATAATGAATTATAATGTAATGAATTTGATTTAAGTATATTAAAATATCTGACATCACATTACAACAATAAATACCAATTTAATAACACAAATTATTATAAGTAGGGAGTATTCCATAAACGTTGCATTGTAACTTATATGGAAATAAAACTTTTTTGATTTTAATATATGGCACTACTGATTATAATAAATGCATGTTTCCAGGGGGCAGCCTGGGCCAAAAGTGTGTAAACAGCATTTTTAAATAGCACGGAGTCGTTATTAAGGTTCTATACCCAAAGAGTAAAACGGGACCCTATTCGCGGACAGCGGAGTATTTAACTCCGCTGTCCGCCTATCACCAGGCTGTATCTCATGAACCGTGATAGCTAGGCAGTTGAAATTTTCACAGGTGATGTGTTTCTGTTGCCGCTATAACAATATAATACTAAAATCAGAATAAAATAAATATTTAAGGGGCGCGCATACAACAAACGTGTTTTTTTGCCGTTTTTAGAGATAATGTTACGGAACCCTAAGTGCGCGAATCCGACTCGCACTTGGCCGGATTTGTAACCGGACATTGATTTTTTACTGATCGTCGTATCGATTCGAGCTGCTCCACCTAGCGGCTAGCACCCGACGCGCAACACCTAATGTCAACAAACTATTTATTTTGATAACAAATGGTATTGATGTGAAAGGCAGTTGTTGTAAACTTAAAAGTAAATCTGTTCGCCACTTCCATTAATTATATTATCGTTATGAAAGAAATAATTGTATTTTGATTTAGTGAATAAAGTTTGGACTTTGCAAGTACCCAATCTGTCGTTGTGCATTATCTGACAATACTCGTGCAATTATCACTGGACCTGTGTCCTACTGTTCTGCATCAGTCAGTGATGGCGGCTGGCGGCTATACCGCTAATCCCGTCTGAGACGTTGATCCCCGCAGACACCCACTTCACGCTAACCTACGTTGAACAGTCATCATTACGCTTCATGTAAGTACATATCCATCAAATATAGTGAAGTAGGTATATTTATTTTTTAAGGCTCTACTTTTATTAAACTCACTAATACTACAATATGATATACATTTAATCAGTTATGATAACAAAATCAATTGTACTATAAAAGTAGGTAAGTACTAAAAAAATAATAACTACTCCAAAACTTAAAATGCTACAAAAAAAAGAAATCTCCCAGGTCATCCCCACCAGGCAGAGTACCTAGAAGGCTCAAAGAGTTTCCTCGCTGGATTGCGATACTTATTCTCTGGGCCAGGTAGGTGCCGGCTCTGGGGTCTCGGGTGGCCTCAATGAGTTTTTTGGAGATTTCTCCGAAAAGTTTGTGCGCACCCAGACCCCATGTACCTAAGGTTTCAATCCCAAACGGTTCAAATATGAGATCCCTACTAAGGTTCTCATATTTGCGCCGCTTGAGGTTTTCCGCCTGATTGGCGGCCGCACCTGCAGAACTCGAGGTGCCCTGGACATGGGACGGAGCAAGTGTATCGACGCAAGTAGCGTCCCATACAAGAGCCCGTCCCACTCTCCAAGAAGTCTCTAAAGTAGGTATATTTATTTAAAGCTGTTAGTACGTTTATGATAGAAATGCATTTGTCTTAAATCAAAATTACTCGTATTTATAATAAACGAAAAATAAAACATAAATATGGACTGAAAACGCAAAAATACAGTATTCGATTGGTAAATTATAAAATTACAGGAGTAAAAAATGACGTTCGTTTATTGCTGTCACAATTAGGTGCCTAATTGAAGAACGCACCTAAAGAAAATATTACCGTTTAAATCCTTCAAGATCTCATTTTTTTATTGCCAATGGTTGATCGTAGATAATAAAAGATATACATACATATTATGCTAAATTACAGGAACAATGTTTCCATAGCTTTCCGAAAAGCCAATAAAAAATTGAATAAACTATATTTTGTTTTGAACTAGGTGCATATTATATAGAACTTACGCGACCGACATTTAACGAACATTCGAGTATCTTGACAAAAGGATATGGACATTCACTAGTGGAACAGGAAAACGGTAACCAGACACAATACGATTCATTCCAAAACACAAAATAAACGACGAGAGATGACAGGAGGAGTATTCACAGTGATGAATAAGCTATGGATTAGATTGTTGTATTGTATGGCATTCATTACTCGAATGAGGTTTTGCCGCGGGTACAGTCCGTTCGGAGATATTTTACCTCTGACAGGACCTTCGTGCCAACGACATACGGACTGTTACGGCTGTAGACTTATTGTGTCCCGTGCCAACAAAGCCAGGTACAGTACAATGACACTCTTAATGTCTTTCGGGAATCGTCGATTTCCATACATCGTCTGTCGCTCTCATAGAAAACGATGATTGCAGAGGGATATTAAAAAAGTAGTTTTACTGTACGGTCGACGTCAGACCCGGTGTACCATTTTGGACTATAAGTTGCTATAGTTACAAGATCGAAGCAGTCACAATCGTGAATAAAGATAGTAAGCCTTATATAGAAATAATGAATATACATATGAGAATCTGAACTTTGGGCTGCGCTCGCGCCGACACAGGGGTGCGCAGGCGGGCGTGACGCGCGGGGCGTCGCAGGTGCGGGCCCACCTGACCCCAACGGCTCGCATTATTCGGCAATTTCAAATTCAAACCTGCGCAGTGTGATTTTGAGCCTTTCGAAGGACTAATGCCAAGTCAAAATACTGGACTCTGGACTACTTACTAAAGCTCTAACAAAACAAATTCAGTTACAGTGCAGCCACATTCTAAAGCTGTAATTAATATTCGAATATTAATATTTATAGGGACTATTTTGCCCGGAATCCGGAAGGCCGGAGAAAATTTCGAGCTTTGAAAATAGAATTCTGGAATTATACGATTGAAATACGAGTTGAAAATTGAACACACGTGTGTCGAGTTATCAGATTTGACATTGGAATTTGACTTGACACAATGTGTGTTCGATTTTCAGATCTATTGTATTAGCGAAGAGTTCTATTTTCAACGCTCTGTAGGCCAGAGAAACTGGCCTATCAGGTTCCGGATCATATAGTTCTAGCCTAAATATCTTTCGGGAAACTTCGTTTTCCATATCGTCTGTCACATCCATAGTAAAAAACAACGATTGTCAGCGACATTAGGAGTTAGGTTAGTAGTATTTCTATGATAGAGGGTAAACGACCAGACGGATCGTCCGATGGTAAGCGATTATCGACGCCCGTGGACAACCGAGGAGCAACACTATAGGAGTCGCAAGTGCGTTGCTGTCCTTAAACTGTTATTTGTACCGTAACTTTCCGAGTTTTCCGATCAACACCCGGAGTTAACATTCACATTTATCACGTTTGGTAGTACGTAACAACAATAAATTATCACATTGTTTAAAACAATGTGTTTTCAGGTCACGATTCAGTACAATCGACACAAACGCGCGACGTTACGAAAATGAAAATATTGCTTAACTCAACACAATTAAATTAATATTCATTCAGCAACGTACGTACTTACCAAAAATAAATTCTAATTTGAATAAAAATTATGAAGATCTATTTTAGGATACGTACTGATGATACGACAGTAAAAAAACGTCAACGCTAAAGTTGTATGGATCCTACGTAATCACAACAATCATTCGAAATTATTAAAATTAAAGAAGAAGTAAATACTGACAAGAAGCAAGTAAGCGTGTAATTTTTATAAAGACAAAATAGATTAATTATTTAATTTGGTTTGGGCAAGGGATATTAAGTTAGGTTAGCTTAGGTTTGTTGTTTATATTACACTGAAGTATTTAATCAAGTGACTGATCTAACATCTTATCATTGAGAATCGCCAAGAATATAATATTTTGAACTAAAGGAACAATTTTTGCTGCCCCTTAAACGTTTTTAACCTCCCACGAAAACAGAAAGGGTGTTATAAGTTTCACGTGTCTGTCTGCGTGTGTGTGACGTGTGTCTGTCTCCTTCGTGCAAACCCAACTAGCTCCCAGATGAACCGACTTTTATATAATTTTTTTTTTGTTTAGAAGCTGTCATGATGGATGATCGGCTCGCTCACTGCTTGACAATTAGATTTTAATAAAATTTTTTAATTTTGTTTTTATTATTTACATTATCTATGTAGAATCTAATGCATGCTTAGGTATTTATTGTTGTTCTGCAAAACGGATACGTGTAATGGTAACATTGAACAAATTCCACTAACAATGACTGTCGTCAATTACTCACAGCTAATTTCTCTAGAGCATATGTCTTATGTCTACGGCCATTAGGTGCACAATTCTATCCCACCGCACTAACTCGCTCGGCATAAGTATGAAGCGATTTGTTTACCGTGCTAGAGTCGGCAATATGCATCAGGTCATCATCTGCTTCATTATCAACAGCTTTACACTAGGAAAACTCTTTTATAATTTTCTTGGACATATGTTAAAAGAGCATATTTTTATTTTAATGTAAACTTAATGTGATGATTGTATTTTTTTTAAGGTACATTAATTATTAGACGCTTTATTATATTTGAGCGAAAAAAAAAACTCGATTTCTTACGACCAAGTTCTCAAGACTCCAATGCATCTTTATTTTCTTTGAGAATTTGGGCGTTTGGACCTACTTGTTCTTTTATCGGTAATTTGTTATAAAACTAAATTACTATCCACGTTTGGAAGATATAAAACTGAACCGTCTGTATCAGCGACTTATCTCGATGTCACCTAACCCCTCGTTTGGGGATCTTTGGGTCACTCCTCGTGGTGATAACTAATCGTGGCGTTACATGTCAAATTCGCAGAATAATATTCCATTAACGAGTTTCAATATTCCACAAAATTTAACCGTACCTTATCGTTGCAATTGATTAAGCTCAAATTGCACCAACGTATTAAAACGACGTTTAACGCTGACAATCAATCTATCCCGTTCTAACAATGAATGAAAGAAAGAGATCGAGATAGAAATTTTATTAAGATATTAGGTAAAATCAGAGCTAAAATAATTTGAAAATTATAGAAATAGCTAAGTGCGAAATTAAGCAAAAAGGCGTCACGCGTGCATGATTTGCGTTAAAAAATTTCATAGAAAATGCAAATCTGTTGTTCGTTTTTCTCTGTTGACGTAATATAAAAATAAATGACGGCAAAACATTTATTGAGAAAACTACTGCTTGAGAATTCTCATCTGAATATGAAGAATGAAACCCTTACATGTATATGAAAATATGTCGTTGTAAGGTAAATAGAATAGGTTCTTGTCCCATCCAACGCAAATCGCAATGGTAAATAGTAGCACACAAACTGTGGGTTAGGGGATGAAACGGCGCTGAAAGTACTGGCGCAAAATAGAACCACCAACCAACTCCCAGATGGATATAATCCCCGGGTAGTAAGGAGACACTTTACAGAAACTTCCAAACATTCGCGCAAAACACATTTACAACACTTCCATAGACACTTGTAATTACGATAATGTAGCTTATATTATGTTAAGAGTACGACAAATTCGATGAAGAAATATGACGATTGAAGTGTAAACAAACTTTTGTACCATCAGTTTATTCCGTGTTCAACCCCTATATTTTAAACCCCCCTTCCTATGTAGCGTCGTTATAAGGACGGGGGTTAAAATTTTTGGGATTGAACTATGAATAAACCGAACCATCAACAGTAAAAAAAAACATATTTCACAGACCAATATAGAGCTGACATGTTAAATAGATTCTTTCACACTTCGATGTGATCCATTTGGCTCTTACATGGCCATTCTTCACCGAATTTGCCCCAACAATGATGTCACTAACCGTGGACTTCTGCGGTTTTCTCGCCCGCAGCGACATATACGCTCTGTCCATGGCCGCGACCGCGCCGCTCGGACACAACATGGCGCACGGCTGCACGCGCGCGCACGCACTCACTTACTGAATGAGTAGGGCCGACTGCCGAGGGCGACCTCCCCACACACGTGCACCTGTTGTAACTCACTGAAGCGCTACGCCTCCGGTCACAACCTCTGTGGCGTTTTTCCGGAGTGTTAAAGCCCTATAGTCCATTCGCGTTAAGCTTGCAGTGAGTCGTTTGTGCAAATGTCACAATGACTTTCTTCAATTGGTTCATCTGAACACAGCTTATGCGTCATTGATCAATTGTGACATTTACACTGATGTCTCACTGCGAACTTGCAACGAATGAACTCGGGACTCATACTCGTATACGAGTGTTTTCCTAAGTGTTACAGCCCGTTCTACGTTCTTTAATGTCTTTCGGGAAACTTCGTTTTCCGTACATAATAATAAGTGTAGGATCCACAGTCCTCTGGACCAGATAGAGGGAAACACCCAAAGAGATAAATATAAAGAGGTGGGTTTAAAGGTGGTTTTAAAATATTATTATATTTTGTTTAGCTACTTCGACTTTGTCTCTAGTGGCGAGTTTGGCCGGGACTATATTGTCCGGCATCCGTAAGGCTGAGTCGAGATTTGATATTGACATTTGACTTGACACTCGCGTGTTCGATTTTCAGCTTTATTGTATTAGCGCAAAGTTCTATTTTCAGCGCTATGCCTGCCCTCCGGGTTCCGGATTATATCATCCCATCCTTTTAGCGAGTTAAGTTGTGTGTGTGAGACTGTGGGGCAGCCACGCTTCGGCACAAATGAGCCGGCTCGAGCGGATATATACCACGACCTCACAGAAAACTCAGTTTTTTGCCGAGTGAGTGAGGTTACCGGAGGCCCATGGCCCAAGGATTGGGGATTTTAAGGACCAGGAACGCAAGTCGCGACACCAGATGAGTTACAAGTATAAATCCTCTGGTGTTGCGAGTGTCCATGGGCGGCGGTAATCGCTTACTATCAGGCGCTCCGTCTGCTCGATTACTGGTTCATTTCATAAAAAGAAAAGTTTAGACTAGACAATTTAACTCTAGTGCTCTAATTAATGTCATCATACAGGACGCCATCGTCGGCGGCAGCGGACATGTCATGGCACGCTCGAGAGGGCTTAAGTGAATGTACAATATCTAAACGATAACAAAGTTAAAAATTAATAAAATGTATGGAGTAACCACGTTACTGAGCGACGAAACTTGTCAATCCCATACATTTTACCTTTTTTTACACTTCGATAGCGATTTTATGTTGTTAATTCGCTAAGGGACCTGGATCGATTTTTAAGAATTGTCAAGTCGTGTAAATACAGATAATAAAAATGTATTGGTGAATCCCTAACTGTCAGCCTTGAGACAAATATTCTGTTATTTCTGTTCTGATAAATAAATTTATGCTCTGAGTCACATGACATATGGATTTGGTCATCAGGGGAATGATTTAAAATGTTTACAATTTCATAACCTCGATGTTATGAAATTGTAAAAAGTGCACACAGACAGACTTATTTATGTCAGTGTGTGCAGACGCACCAAAAATATCCGACGCATTGGGCATAAATAACACTGTTTAACAAAATAACACCTAGAAATTGGCCCACCGCACGAGCTAGCTGGTATGCACACGTTCATTGTACACACTAATACTACAACATGATATACATTTTACCAGTAAGAATATAAGGGGAGTCTGGCGGGCCTGGGATCTCAGTGCATGAGCGGTTGCCCCGCGGGTTGTGTAACAGTTATGTGTACACCGGACAAGTCGTCTCGTACACAACTAACAATCACAACCATAATAATATCCAGAACCTAGATTCTAGAATTACTGAATAAATATAAGGTACCCAGAGGTTTTAACTACTTTGGGGACCGAAGTTTAAATAAAAGGATACCATAATTATGTATTAAATAGCTTGCCCAACGATATCCGACACGAGACTAAAACAAAAGCCTTCAAAAAAAAACATTTACAAACACCTTATTAGTTTATTACCTTATTGTACATCCCCCACCACCTAAAAACATTAATCTAATCGTTACTATAATTTTATTTCGCTTTATTTGTTATTACAATATCTCATTTTGTATTAAGTATTAGTATTATTAATGTTGTATCTTGTTAATTTTGTTTTTACACTCTGTCTATAATATTAAGTTTTGTAACATTGATCCTGCAGACAAAGTGAGGAACAGTTTTGTAGGTATTTATTTTATATTTTTTGTTCATCGGTATGAAGTAATAAATAATAACAGGTTATAGTTAAGTAAAATGTCTGAAGGTCGAGTCTGCTAATACAGTTACGATCCAGTCCCGAATGCCGATATGTTAAAACTGCAAAATGGTATTCTCATAAACGTCAAACCTGTTTTGACCTGGTCCAAACTCCAAACGTCGGTTCATGATACCAAGACGATTAATTTATAATTCAAGAAAGTGTAAATTAATTACGAGAATTGGTGTTCTGTTTAAAAACCACTAATACAAAAGCGTAAGCACATGTAGCGCTTAAAATTACGGTTGAAAGTAAGCACCTCTTTTGGGCTCAGGGTTCAGTTCGGTACAACCCACCCAAACTAAAGAATATATCTTATACGAATCCCAATTTGCATTTTAAACTACTGCACTTATTAATACAATTAGTACAAGGAAAATAATTTTAAAAATATGGTTTTTCTTACACGGTTATAATTTTATTACTGACTGACGCATGAATTTTTTTAACAAAAAATGTTAGCCTTTGCCCCTTAGCTACCGGGCCCGGGCAGTTGTCACTTGTTGGCAAAACTATGTCAGTAACTGCTAGTAGTGGCATCGAAACATGAGAGCCCTGAAGCCAAAATCTCGTGTTTACATGCACTGATCGTAGCATGGAGACTCCAAGAATAACACTCTCTCCATATTGGGGCTTTGGGCTGAGTGCGCCACAACTTCCGAAAACGCCACAAGAGTGGAAGTAGGCATTACAACCAGTACAAAAGCCGTTTAAAGGCAAAAAAAAAACAGGCGGTGGACCTGCAGACTGTTACTGAAGTAGACAGACGATTTTTAATCGACTTCCAAAGAGGAGGTTATTAAACCTTTTATTTATATCGGACGGGATCGAAACATAAGCCCTTAGAGTGCGGTTAATAGCTACCGGGCAGTGATTAACACACAAAATTAAAACTGCGGTTAAAAACTTTTAAATCGCTTCTTGTTTCAATTTGTTATACAACTAAGTATAGCTTTTAGTTTCGCTGGATAAATAAAATAAAATCTATGTCTAATAAAGTTAGAAATCATGCAATCTTAGTAACATTACATTCGAAAAAAAATTAACTATCAAACTATAATATTAAGCCACATATTTTCATTGTTTCAAACTTGTTCCCGCTCTGTTTCCCGCGTGAAGCTTGCTTTTTATTTACTTACAAAGTACAATTACAAAGTACAATTTTCCATGTGTTATAAACTATAACTTGGACTTTAATTTTTAACTTAATAGTAACATTTTACATTATAGTTTTTAGGGTTCCGTACCAAAAGAGTAAAAACGGGACCCTATTACTGAGATTTCGCTGTCTGTCGGTATGTCCGTCCGTCTGTCACCAGGCTTTATATCGTGAAGCGTGATAGCTAGACAATTGAATTTTTTTTGATGTCTTTAAACAGAATTGATGTATGACGAATTTTTACAATAAATACGAATTGATGTATTTAAACAGAATAAAAATAAAATAAATATTTAAGGCGGGCTCCCCATACAACAAACGTGCTTTTTTGCCACTTTGTACGAAACCCTCGGTGCCCGAGTCCCTATCGCACTTGGCCGGTTTTTTATTAAAATAAACCATAGAATTATTGTTTACGAACCCTAAATTAATGGAAAAGTTGTTGGTTAACCCGAAACTAACACTGTTATAGTTAGTAGAGTGTATCTAACTGAATCGTTATCTGATGAATCTTGTAATTAAGTTACGGTTCAGAGCAGACCTTGGGCCACTTCTGTTTCCTGTGCGGAAGGTATCTGACAGGTGCCACGTGCGTTGATAAGAAAAAGTCTATGGGATGATCAGAGTAAACAAAATATTTCATATGAACAGTTGGAGGAAATGGCTGTAGCTGTATACCTAGTAAACACCAACATAACCCGAACAGTTAGAAATATAAAATTACGGATTTACGGGTTCTTAGGCCCCCTCGCCCACGGCGAATTTTGTAGTGATACTGTCTCGCGTTCGTAAACGATAGACAGCAATGCTACTAACGCGCGTTACTCGCATTTGTAACGTGCTCCAGAAGGGATGCCAACGAGCTTCTAACGCGCTACAGCATTGCGACTGTATCGATATTTTAAACGTTGTCACATAATGTCCGCCAAGTAATATTTCTTTGGTAAATGGGTGAATCCAATATTGACGCTGCTTTCGCTTCGGCTGCTTACGTACTTGGCCTAGCAGCGCCAAAGACAACGTGACTAATGTTGCCTCAACGGAGTCCATCTTGCAACTGTGACGATCACAGGCATTTTTGTGCCGTTTGCATCGCGACAGAAGCGCGACAGTATCGCGTATTTATGTGGACGAGGGCACACAGCTAGCGACTGCATTGCGACTGTATCGATACGAATGCGCTACTGCATCACTACAAAAAGTCGCCGTAGGCGAAGGCCCTTAGGGTGTAGTCACGATTACTAGGATAAATACAGGACATTTTTTTAATTGTTTGGAAGAACCAACCACTCCTAAAGACTCCTCCTCCTCCTTATAAACTACTAGCTGTTGCCCGCGGCTCCGCCGGCGTAAATACAGTATCCCTCGAAGACACTGGACTTTTTCGAGACAAAAAGTCTATGTTTTAATTCAGAGCCTAAACTACTACCATACCAAATTTCATCGAAATCCGTTCAGTAGTTTTTGCGTGAAAGAGTAACAAACATCCATCCATCCTCACCATTTTTCCCATTTATAATATTAGTAGGATATCTTATAAATGTTAAATACCTAGTATTTCCATAAATTATTCACTGCCGATCGTACGGATTGTTTTAGGAAGAAATTATCATGGCGTTTAGAGCAAGCCGTACTCTCTAAAACTGACCATAAATCATAATCCAGCGGATTAAGATCGGGACTAGACGACGGCCAGTCGTCAGCTCTGATGAAGTCCGAAACGTTCGTTTCCAACCAAGACTGCGTAGACCGAGCTTTATGACCCGGCGCCGAGTCTTGCTGGAAGGACCATTCTTGGTTATTGAACATGGTGTTGTTAAGGGGCTTCACTGAAGACAACACACACAAGAATGGTATCTTGATACACTTGTGCCGATGTTTTGATACCTTGTTCACAAAAGTATGGCTCAGTCACTCCTTCATAGCTAATACCCCATCAAACCATCACTGAAGTCGGATAGTGCCCACGTTGCACTCTGTCGACTAATTGGGAAGTTTCCTTAGAGATTTGAGCATAAATACGGTTATTTTGTTTGTTAAAATGTTGCTCAATTTTAAAAAAATTCTCATCCGTATACAAAATTTTTCTGTGACCTCCCTTTGCGTACTGTTTCAATAGTTGTTTCGATTTTACCACCCTATTCTTTTTTAAATTATCAGTTAAGAAATGACCAGTACGTCTCTTATAGGCTGCAAGTCCTAAGTCATCTTTTAAAATACGCGACATGGTTCTAGGTGCTATCTTCATCTCCCGAGATAAAATCTTTTGCTTTCGGACAGGATTTCTTCGAATTCTTTCCCTTATTGCTTTGACCACCTTTTTCGTACGAACACTACGTGGACGGCCAGATCTTTTTCTGTCTCAAACAGAGGAAGTCTCATTGTACCTATTAATAGCCCGGTGCACAAACATTTTACTAATACCAAGCGTATGGAGGGTTTTAAAAATTGCATTTGGCTACTTTGTGTAATGCAATCACAGCGATTCGGTTCTCTTTATCAACCCACTCCATTTTAATATCGCAAAATATTGTACAATATATTGGCGCCAAAATGAGAAAACCCAATGAACAATCATATGAAAGTGACAGATTCCAAATTAAAATGTAATATTTTGTTTATTTTTAATAGTAACAGTATTTATGGCCAGACTAAGTATATATAATGTATTTGTGTGGTGTTCCGTGTTGGTGAGTCTAATAAAGAATACATTAAAAAAAAAAACATTATCAGGTAAAGGCACCGGCGATGGACAAGGACACAAATCTGCTAGAATAAGGGCGGGAATCAATTTTATTATATTGGCAACACTTTACCATCGACAAAAGTCGTCGAGCTGCCAAAGTTTGACGTTTCAGTCACTTCCGTTTTATAACACTAAAAATGGCATGAGGGAAATTGGTGCTCGTGTTATTGAAAATATAATATATTAGTGGCTTTTGTTACGGAAATGGTTAGTGAGGTATGTAGAAAGTTTACTTGTTCATTTATTGTTGCTCTATTTGAAACAAAATCTATTTTGTTGTTTGGATTGACGATGAAATCATGATAAAGACGTACCTACTGTGCTTTTACTCTTCAGAGGTTACATTTCACGTTATTTTGTCAATGTTTATTGCTGGTGCCACTGAAGTTGAATAGTTGCAATAATGGACAAATGACCAAACTTGTTTTTTTAAATTGTTTATTGAGATTTTACTCCTTTTTCAATTCCTTAATTAAAAGCTTGTTGATAATTATAAACATATTGATGCCTACAAGTAATGGACCATTATTCCTGTGTCCATTATTCGGTATTGCATAGAAATCCAGTTATGGACATTAAAGTAAAATAATACAGACATTTTCATTTTATTTTAGAAATGGCGCCTAAAAAATATACACCTCAACAAATGGCCAGCCCATTTGTTGAGGTGTATATTTTTTAGGCGAATCGAAGCTGTAAGAAAAGGCGCAAAAATATCTGACGCAGCCAAAAGATTTAACGTGCCTAGAATTACATTGCATAATAAAATCACAGGAAAAAGTCCCGTAGAGTGTCCAATGGGACCCAGTACCACTTTGTCGAAGGAAGAAGAAAACATTCTAGACGAGAATATTGGATAAAATATATGCCAAATAAACATATTCCAATAACCAATTAGGAATTATTAGATAGTGTTCAACGTGAAATAGTCGACAAAAAGCAGGAGACTCCTTTCATTAATAAAAGACCAGGCTAAAAAATGGTATTCCTCGTTTATGAAACGACACCCTACGATTGCTGAACGTACTGCTTAAAATGTATGCATAATGCAGGGATAGTGTTACTCAAGATGACATTGAGAATGGTTATCGGAAGTTGAAACTGATTTGAAAGAAAGAGGACTAATTGGAATACTGAAAAATCCTCAAAGGATTTTCAATACCGACGTGAGCACGTTTTTTTAAAATCCAAAATTAGGACGTGTTCTTGCTAAAAAGGGCGATAAAATGTATACGCTTCTTCAGGCGATGATAAGGAAAATTTAACAGTTCTGGTAACTGGAAATGCAGCAAGAGAGCTCGCATCTACTCTGGTTGTTTTTAATTATGCAAGGTTACCGTCATCAATTTCAGATTTTTTTTCATTCAGAATTTTTTTGGATGGACACAAGTCACATTTGACTTTGCACCTATCTAATTTCTGCTCTGACAATGGTATTGAGGTCATAGCACTCAATCCAAATTCTACACACGTATTAAAACCAATGCATTTGGCTGTTTTCAGGCCTTTGAAGTTGTCATGGCGAGTAGTGGTAAAGACCTGGAAAACACAAAATTTAGGACAAGTTCTTAAAAAACAGCAATTTGCTCCAGTTTTGAACACAGTCATCGAAAATCTTACTGTTGAGACAATCAAAAATGGATTTCGAGCTGGAGGATTGTACCCATTTGGCCCAGAATTTGTAGACATGAGTAAAATCAAATCTCAAAACAGGCAGAATATTGATTCTTCTCGCCAGAGAGAATTTTTGAGAACATTAGAGAATAGGATTGAAACAACTTTGTCTTGTGCCAAACTGAAGCTTTTCAAAGATCTTTATTACAAAAGTCGCCATTTCATCGGCAAGTGCCTTGGTTGAATGTTTTGTATATCTTATACTTTAATGATAGAACGTCCAGAGTCCTGCTAGCAGGACTTTTCGTACTACCGCTAGGACGCGACGTTTTTCGTTATATGAGGCTTTCTAAGCCTTCCAGCAGCACGCAATCAACTTACATGCATAGTGCGTCTCTTTCAGATTCAGCAAGTTTTTGAATTGTGTTTCTACGATCAGTCTGGCCAAAATGGCGGCGAGTATAACACGTGGAGTCCGCGTTCGCGTCAAAGCTACATATTTCGACGAACATGATGGCCAGTACACCTGGAGTCGCAAGCATTTTGATGATAACTACGATATTAGTTATTGTTGGGGTACTGTAAGAAAGGTAGAAAACAACTATGCGAGAGTATATTGGGAAATTGACAAAAAAATTTCATTGGTGCCCATTGGAGTTCTGATTGCTGATATCGAAAACGATAATTTATTGGAAGCAAATACCAATGAAGAAAATTGTAAGTACTGTTATTATTATTTTATTCATAGCTTTGCATTGTACGTTACGTTACATTAAAAAATAATAGTTGGTCGCCTGTTCGTTTCTGTTATATGCATGAGTTGACAACATTTTTTTTGGATTGCATATTTTTGTTTCATCACAAAATTTACTCAAATGTACAGTCGAAAACTAAGTAAAGTTTATAGTCTGACCATGAAATTGCCCATATAGGTCGTACAAGTGGCGGTTTTCAATATAATTATAGGAGTATTTTTTTACGTGTTTATGTCTGTGTGTTTGTATGTGTGATATAAGGTGATTTTTTAGGCACTGGCCAAATTTTAGGAGGGGAATCTACCCATGAATATGAGCAACTTTTTGTATGGGAACAAATTCACTGCTCCCTGCACCCCATTGCATCTATTGATCACTAATATAATTTTATTTTCAGCATCATCTGAATCGGGTTATTTATCTTCGAGTGAAGATGACGAGACAACTGTTCATCCATCCGACTCCGAGTATGAGCAGCGTAACGAATTCTTCTGCTGGAAATACAACCGTTGTGAAGGGAGTCACCTGGACTTTTCATGAAGCAATACGTGTCGATCAACGACAACAAGGCTATTTCAAATCTACTTTGCTAGTACCACTGGAGTCCACACAAAGTGTCAAAGATGCATTTTTTATGGTATTTCCCAGAGAGAAACTTAGTTACATAGTCCAGACTCTTCGTTTCCCCAAGATTTCATTTTTTTTGGTATATTATATGCTATGACTCTTCAAGAACTGCCAGACCGAAGATCCTACTGGAATACGACCTCTGATGGAATATTTCCCCCTGCAAATTTTGGACTGAGTCGCCAAAGATTTGAGATCATTCAAATGGCACTGCGCTTCACACAACCGTCAGACCTTGATGATTCTGACAAATGGCGTAACACCAGAACACTAGTAATGATGGTGAACGATAAACTAAAAAATACCATCCGTCCTGGTTCAAAAATAACAGTAGATGAATCCATGTTCGCCTTGTATGCAAGAGGTGCGTACTTCAAAAACGGGATGCCAGCAGTTATGAAAATTAAAAGAAAACCAAAAGGATTAGGTTGTGAAGTAAAAACAGCGTGTGATAGTAATACAAACATTATGATCAGATTGGAAATTAATGAGGGTAAAGAAGCAATGAGTACAAAGAAATGGCAAAGAGAATTTGGCGCTGGAACTGCAACTACTTTGAGATTGACAGAGCCGTGGCATGGTTCTGGAAGAGTTATAGTTGGAGACTCATGGTTTGCTTCGGTCAAAACAGCTGTGGAGTTATTCAAATTTGGATTATATTTCCTTGGACTGGTAAAGACAGCACACAGTTTCTATCCAGTATCGGAGATGGTTGCAAAGTGTCCGACGCACAAGGGGGCATCTGTTGTAAGTACAGCGGAAAAAAACTCAGTACAGCTCATTGCCTGTGCCTGGAAAGACAAAAAAACTCATACATTTGTTGCCACTTGTGAAACGATACTGCCAGGCCTACCATTACGCAAAAGAAGGTGGGACGATGAAGGGAATTTATTTTTTCAGAGAAGTCCCTAGGCTTAAATTAGTCCAGCAATATTTTGATGGTGCTGCAGCTATAGATATTCATAACCACATCAGGCAGGACGGATTGGCATTAGAGAAAGCTTGGGGCACACAAAAATGGGAACATAGAATATATGCCTCAGTTCTGGGCATTTTAGAAACAAATGCGTATTTGGTTTTTAATCATTTCTTCCGCGCGGAACATGACCAGGTGACTCACAGATGGTTTATAACCAACCTGGTATTAGCTCTGACTAAAAATGACGCTGATAACCTACAAGAGAATGAGCCACCACGACATGAGAACGTCGCTCATAGCGGAGAACACATTCTTGAAGCCTTGTCAAAATCAGATGACAGAAAGAGAGTTCAACGCAAATGTATAGTTTGTTCCAGAGTCCACAAGAAACAGCAGAAAGCGAGCTATTTTTGCAGGACATGTGGTCCGCGATGTGTTATATGCTCTCCGATGACAGGAAGAATCTGCTTCACACACCACATCACCCTTGGAATTCGTGCGTAACGTTTTTTTAAAAAATAAAAATTTTGCTAAGTTCCTTTCATATTCTTGTTTATTTTTCTACTCCGTAATCTCAAGAAGCACCTGCGTCTATTTCATGATACTTTTACTAAAATGCAGAATGTTTGTCACCCCTGCCTAATTTTATTACGCATGAAAGCCAAGTACTGCTAGAAGGACAGCCTCTGATATCCATATAAAGTCCACAAAATATTGCGTACTGCTGGCAGGACTCACGTCCCTACGATTGTCCTTCCAGAAGATCCTTCCAGCAGGACCAGGGCTTGGACGTTCTATCATTAAACGAGACAATCTTGTATATGATGAATTCCAGTTCGTTTTATTATAATATAACGAAAAATGTCATTACGGTTTTATCCGTAAGCAACTGCGCATTTTTAATATTTTAATAAAATAAACATATTAATAAAATATGTTTTTGCTTAAGTGGTGCAACAATCTATCAATAATTGGCAGTCCAATTGGAAGTTTGGTTAATTTTTGAGTTGTTTGGAAATTCGGAACGTGGTGGGTTTGTGTTTGTTATTGTCTGCGAGGATAGAGCTTATTTTTAGCATTTTATTATTTTCCCATACATTTCTTCAAAAATATGAGGCATTTTAAGGAAATACAACATTTTCCTGAAGTTTGCCGTATACCATTACTTCCCAGATATTGTTCCTTACTAGCAACACTATGAAATGGTGCAATAATACAGGATATATTTTTTTACTTTTTTTTTTAACCCTTAATCTTCATGAACTTTTTTCTCCCATGGTTTAGAGATTTTTTGTCATACAATAAAATTACACACTTTTCAAGTCCTTTCATTTGATACATGTCTTGTAGTGCTACAGTGGTGGCGACGGGCTCCATACATAAATGCCTCTTCTTCTCTACCAATTGGTATATAGAACAAATTAACACTGATGCGACGTATGTAATTCACATTATTCCTTACTTCGACATAAAACATCAAGAAAATAAAAAACGAGATTATTTTTAGATCCCTGTAACCCCAATCAGTCCGTATTTAGTCTATTTGACAGATGGGTGGAGCCACTGAGTCAGCTGGCGCGTCATACATACCACAATTGTATGAATCAATTACACTCGTACAGATGAGGACAATTGCGTGGAGTTTAGACGGTAAGCTTCACAATAATTGTTTGTATGTATGTAATACTTAGCTGTTTCCCGCGGCTCCACCCGCGTAAATATACTATCGAGTATCCCGCAGGAATACTGTACTTTTCCGGGATGAAAAGTAGCTTATGTTTTAATCCAGAGCCTAAACTAGTACCATACCAAATTTCATCACAATCCATAGTTTTTGCGTGAAAGAGTAAAACATCCATCCATCCTCACAAACTTTCACATTTATAATATTAGTAGTTAGGACTTATTGTAGTTTAATGTAATGTGGAGGCTGTACCTAAATATAAAGTTATCTGGCATATTGTATTCGGTAGCATAAACAATTGACAACTACGTATTCTTAATTTGTATGGCCGCTATCATAATAGTCATATAATTCTCTTTCGATAACGTTACGAATACGTAGTTGTCAATTGTTCCCGCTAACCTCACAATAAGAACCTCGATCTGACATCAGTAACGTAACAAATTGTGTCAATGAATAATGTTCACAAAATTTTTTAGCTCCCCGTAAACTCGGTTGAAAATAAAAAATATGAGTGAAAAAATATTACGATACGTCGTGTAGTTTCCGAGATATTTAATTTCAAAGTAAGGGCGCAATTCGACCAGGGATTCGGGATTCCACCAGGCTGGCGCTCGATGCGATCACGTCACAGCACATCAGTGTTGCCAATGCTACGGCAATTACCGTGTTCTACGGCTTTTTGATTGAAAAACTAGATAATTTTCGGCCA